>JAAAKQ030496018.1:6098-17618 GCA_010016005.3 Zanna intricata | reverse complement strand
GACTCAGATCCTCATGAATTGAGATATTTAATAAGGAATAAAGAACCTCACGAAGTTCCCTGTGTCCTTTCGCTCTAGCGTACTTACTAGAGTGAGAAGCTCCTCCGCTTCTCGCTCTAGTAAGTCTATTCACTCTTCTGCGTTGCGCAATACTTAATTGGAGGACCAACCCGGGGGGGGAAAAAAAAGAAGTATATTGTTATGCCGGCCTGCGTGGCGTGAGTGGTAGCGTCTAGGCCTTTCACCGAGAGGTAGCATCTCGCACCTCCGGATTCTAATCCGGAGGTCACGGGTTTGAATCCCGGTCAGGCATGGCATTTTTCACACACTCCACAATTCATTCATCTCATCCCTCTGAAGATATACTTAATTGTGATTCCGGAGGTTAAACAAAAAAAGATATATATATATATATATATTTTTTGCCAAAAAAAAAAAATCAATGTCAAACATATAAATGTGTTTTAAATTAATATTTCTGCATTTCTTTCTATTAATGGCTTAAAATTTCAAAGCGCTCAAATATTATCTTATTTTCTTCTTTTTTTAATTTTTTAGTAAGAAGTTGACTTTTCTATTCCTAATTATTTTGTATGAACTCATTTCCGGAAAAGATAATGTAAAATTTTCGTGAATGAGGAAGTCATAAAAAGCAGCATGCATTCGAACTTCATTTTAAGAAAAAAAAGTGAATACCTAAATAATGTTCGCTTAAAGAAAAAGTTTGATTTAAATAGCATAATTAACTTTACAGCAGTAATACATATTTTAACGAGCAAAGTAAATTCATTACAATGAAATGAATATAGCAATTTATATTAAAGATAGTAGATAAATTATAAATTTCTTTCACAAAATTCGGTTCATTTCCATACGGGAATTTTCTTAATTAGAATGGATTCATCGCTATTTAACATAAATTCTGTATTATATGAAAATGTATAGGTTAATCTAACAGCTGAAATTACATCTAGTCTGGATTTATTTTCACACCAACAACGTGTTGTAAATAAAGAAAATAATTGTTCAACGGAATTCATATACAAAATATAATATAAAACGTATATTTCACTAACAGCTAGACGGGTAATTTTCTCTGTAACATATAATGTACATCATTAAGGAAATATTTCAATATGATCAACCATTCCTCAAGAGAGAATGTATTCTACTCGTACTTTTGAAATATTTTTTCCTCTCATACTATCAATCTTATACCTATTATTTTTCAAAATAGTCACTCATTAACGAAATAAAAGTATTCTAGTTGGTTAATACTTCAATAAAATTGCATTATGTATATAAATTTTCTTTTGACTGTATTCCCGTAAAGAAACTTTTTTTTAAGGATTAAACTAAAATTACATATTGATATATTTAAAAGACACATTGCAAATAGAATAAGAATAAAGGAGCTCCGAATAAAAAGTCGACGGGACAAAATCAAGATAAATAATCGAATCAGATATTAAATGAAGCATTCAGGGCGGAAGAAAGAAGAAAGAAATTTCATATTATCTCAATTCAAGACAAAAAGAGAACATAAAAATAATTGAAAGTCATCTTAATCCTTTACAGTAAGATATTTTTAAAAGGGAATTTTATATAATATATTTCATTTATTGAATAATAATAACAAAAAAGATGTATAATTAATTATATTGAACACTTAAGTAGATTTTAACGTTAATATCTATTTTTGTAAGGAAATTATTACTTAAATTAAATTAAATTATTAATTAAATCTGTATTGAAAAACATTAAATTCTGTTATACGAATTATAAATTCTATTTTCATTAAAAATTAAATCAAACTTCTTTAAACATAAAATATAAAAAATTAAAAAACTTTCAAATATGAGTTGATTCTTTCTCTTTTTCTGTTTAGCCTCCGGAACTACCCTAAAGTATTACTTCAAAGGATGAATGAGGTTGATGTGTATGAATGTGAATGAAATGTAGTCTTGTACATCTTAGGTCAACTACTCCTGAGAAGTGTGATTAATTGAAACCCAACCATCAAAGAATACCGGTATCCACGAACTAGTATTCAAATCCGTATAAAATTTAACTATCTTTACTATGATTTGAACCTTAGAACTCTCGACATCAAAATCAGTTGATTTGCGATTTCACGTTAACCACTAGACCAGCCCAGAGGGCTAAATATAAGTTGATTAATTTATAATTTAATCACTGCAATATATTTATATTTCACTAAGGTAGGAAAAAAGGTTACGGCTTCTAACTGCTATTTTTTTCTGGATTAATAAAACACAGTATTTTAAGATTTTAAAATTCCATGATTCTGATAGGGAAATAATCTTCTTATCTCTCAGAAGTTACTGAGTGTAAAAAAATTGTTTATATAAATTCAAAAAAATATTAATATTTTTAGTAAATCTTATTAAAGTTCTTGTTGTGTAATATAACAGTGAATTAATATGTTACTTCACTTTCAATTTTTAAAGAAAAAAAAAATCAAACTTTTTTACAAACTTTGATAATGTTTTAACTATATATTTTGTGTAGATAAATCTTGAGATTTTCAACCAGTTTTTTTTTAGGTATGGTTGGATGAGAGCTTCTTAATTAAAATTTGAGCCATCATGTCTTATGTTAAAATTTTGTTTTAAAATCAATTTTACCTCTTGTATATAAACTAAATCTAGCTGAAACATCTCACAATATATAATTTGAAAAGAATCATATATAAATTAATTTAATTTAAAATTCACTAAGACGTGTTAATTAAATCATATTGTTTTTTTACTGGTTTAAAAATATCAATATATTAGAATTTAGATATAATCTTTTGTAATTGTAATAATAAATAAAAGGTTTTACCTTTAAAATTTTTATTTTATGGTAATTATTATTTTTTATGAGCATAAAATACCCTAAATAATTGAAAGTTTTATTGATTATAACTAAATAAATTAATACAAGAAATCAGTTACGTTTTAGTTTGCTTCAATGACATAACTTTACAAAAATGTTCAAAATTTCATATAATCAAACGCAGTTCATAAATAAATTGTTAATCCTTATTAAAAAACAAAACTATGCTTAGTTATAACATTTATTATATTTTGTTTTAATAAACGAAAATACTGTTTAACATTAACTTGATAGAAAATAATATTTTTGTCAACCGAATAAATAAATAATTTAATAATAATGAGATGCATTCATCATTATTATAAATGTAGTAATTGAAAAGTAGTATGACTTGGATAATCTTGTTATCGATTGTAATATTGTTAGACTTTTTATCGATTAATTTTTTGTAAAGATTTTAGTTTTACTGAGTGATATATATGTGTGCACGTGTGTGCGAGCGTGTGGATTTTTTGTGTATTTTGGAAAACCAATTGAAATACTGCGACGAAGATTGAAAATTCCCTTCCTTTATATCAATATCATGATTTTCATTACAATAAACACGCTTTTATTTCATTATAATTGAAAGCTTTCTTTGCATTCCTTACAATATGATTGAAATATTAATTTAAATAAAATATGCAAATAAAATTCATAAAATGTGTAAGGATTATATAAATAAAAATTCCCTGTACGTAAATGTCAAGAAAAATAACTTTTGGAGCACAAGAGAACGAAAAACCCCAATAAATTAGTTAATACAAAACAATATCCCCCCGCATGTTTACTGTATTCAGGCGAAAAAAAAAATAAAAAGAGCAACATACTCTTAAGAGACAACGTACATAAACCACCATTTTCTCAGAATGAAGCGGTTACTCATATAATATGAGTATTGATGGTTTTCAAAAACTAAATTTAACTGAACCATGTCCTATCTAAGGGGTTCAGTGCATTCAATATGTCAATTCGTTTACACTCTCTGGAGTGTGCCGGCCTCCGTGGCCCTAGTGGTATCGTCTTGGCTTTTCGTCCGGAGGTCCCGGGTTTGGCTTGGTATTTTCACACACGCTATACATCATTCATCTTCATCCTCTGACGTAATATCTAACGGTGATTCAGAGGTAAAAAAAAAAAATCTGGAAATTCTCTTCTTCTAAGTAACTTTTCTAAAAGAATGGATCGAAAAATTCTTCATATACCGATAAGCTTTCAATAATCAAATCGCTTGAACGATTGGATAAATAATTAAAATCTAGTTCTAAGAGTTTTTTACTAAGACTAAGAAATAATCTTGAAAATATTTTAGATAACCAAAGTGTATGAGGTATAGTTACTATAGCGCTCATTTTAATTTCTAACAGTCATACTAGAAGGGATTAAAATTATGTAAATTGAAATTTTTATCAACAGTATTTATTGTATTTTTATTATTCAAGTAACGCACATCATTATTGATTATTAATCTTTGATATATCTCTTTTTTAACCATTCTTCAGTATTATTTAATGCCCTTTTTATTTTATATTTACAAAATTTTAACTAAATGTAATGTGACATCACTGTGAATGCATACACTGTAATTTTTTTTTTTTAACCTCCGGAACCACTGTTAAGGTATATCTTCAGAGGATGAGATGAATGAATTGTAGCGTGTGTAAAAAATGACATGCCTGACCGAGATTTGTACCCGGGACCTCCGGATAAAATTCCGAGACGCTATCACTCGCGCCATGGAGGCCGGCATATACACTGTGATAATTGTTTACTATACTCCGTATTTGATTTTAACTAAATATCAATAAAATTATTTGCCGAACTTCTCAAATGAACGTATGAACGTATATAAAGAAATGTATAAAAAAACATCCACAATTATTTATAATTTTAATTTTTTTAAAGACTCATCCCATCAAATTTCATAATTTTTTTTTTTATTAATTAAGTCATTTTTATAACCAGGCCAGGTTAATTTATTTTCGTAGATAAGATAAATGTTGATAATACTACAAGAATATGTCTGCCAAAAATATACGCAAAGTATTTCTGTAAATAAAAAAAATATCAAACATTAATTTGAAATACTTATTTATAAAAATATTGCTATGTATTGAAATATTTAAAACAATAATTATGATCACATTCTGAACGATTAGAACTGATGGAGCAGTACATACTCTTCCAGTATATTATTCGTATAATCCAGTTTGTTGGCTTTTCCTATGCAGAGAAATTCACGGATATGACAAAACAAACATCATGTATACATGTCCGACAATACATCGCTGTTTACCTTCAGGTAAGGGAGTGTCACATTGAATACCGCTTCATGGTATTGTTCATGTACAAAGCAACAGAGATATCCTTTATTACCAATATTATGATGATTAAGCACATAGTCGAATCTCTATTTATATCGATTTATTTTATAAAGGCGTGGCAAAACAAAATAATATGTTATAAAAAAAAGAATTCTTAATAATAATTTTCAAAAATTATTATAGTAATAGCATGAATAAGTAATAAATGCATAGAAATTGATTTTGTTTATTTGATTAATTTGTTCTTATGGATTTTATAATTTCTTTTATTTTTCCCTTAATGAATGTCGCTTTTTAACAGCGAAGGAATGAATATATTCACATTGAATGTCTTTTAAAGTATATAAATAATCTTTTTTTTTTTTTCATTTAAAATTAAATTAATACGTTTCATTTTTTTTTTTTTTTTAATAAAATAAAAAATAAGTTAAGATTTTGGTCATTTTTGAAGTCATAATTTAGCTGATTTCGCAAACGTGAATTCTTATGTTCTAATAAATGTAGTTACTTTTATACGGATTTAAATACTAGATACGATGTTGCCTGTGTTCTTGTGTTCTTTGGTGGTTTGGTTTCATTTACCCACGTCTAAGAAATGATCGTCCTGAGTTTACTTAAGATTATACATTTGCCGGTACTGTTATATTATACTGATAACTTGTTAGTCATTTTAATTGTGGATACGACTACAAATAAAAATATCAAAAACAGAATTCTTCCAAGAATAGATTACTTAGCTCACCGGGCTGGTCTAGTGGTTAACGCGACATTGCAAATCAGCTGATTTTTAATTCGAGAGTTCCAAGGTTCAAATCCCAGTAAAGGTACCAGTTAGAAGCCGTAACCTTTTTTTCCTACCTTAGTGAAATATAAATATATTGCAGTGATTAAATTATATATTAATCAACTCATATTTAGCCCACCGTTAGTAGGTTTGTTTAGTGGTTAACGCGACATCGCAACTCAACTGATTTTGAAGTTGAGAGTTCTAATGTTCAAATCCCAGTAAAGGTATACTTTTATGCGGATTTGAATACTAGATCGTGGATACCGGTGTTCTTTGATGGTTGGGTAGCAATAACCAAAATTCTCATGAGTGGTCTGCCTGAGATTTTACAAGACTACTCTTCATTTACATTCATTCATACCATCCTCAATCATCCTCTGAAGTGACGGTAATTCCGGAGGCTAGACAGAAAAAGAGAAAATAGATTACTGAGTTTAATAAATATATATTTTGCAATCTGACGTATATGTTTCATATCAGAATTTTATCTTACATAACATATTCTTTCCTATTAAAAGACGACAAACATTAAGGGAAATTGAATAATGCGACAAACAAAATTGTTTTCTCAGATGAAAAAAAGGTTATTCTGTGACTTATACATTATATTAATATTATATATCTTTTATGAAGATACTTTATACTTTTATTAAAACTTTTAAGCACATTCCTTTTAAGACTTTCTTTCAACATCCCTTTGTAATCAATAAAAAATATAAGCTCCATTGGAATTGTTATTAGGATCCTACATTAAACAGGAGCCTATTTATTTTGTTAAAATAATAATAATAATAACAAAAATAATGAAATAAGATATTCAGAAAAACTGTTATTATTGGAATTTTGTCTTTAGAAATAAAAAAAAAAATTATATTTTAAACTTTAACAAACTCAATAAGTCTCAGAAAAATTCGCATTAAAGAGAGTTTATTATATGAATATACTTTCAAAAGTATTAAAATAATTATTAAATATATAAAATCAATTTTTTTGTTTAGTCTTTTATTACCGTGTGAAAACAGTTATCCTTTAGAAGCTGTCATCCTTTTAACAACTTGACGTTTCTTATATTGCAACGGGAATCAAGTGTAAACAAGAAGTTAAAAAAATACTCCAAGTGAGTGACATTCGATAGCAATTAAATTTAATGAATTTTCAGATATTTTCTGCTGTAAGAAAATATGTTTTATCAGATATATGACTTATTTAATGGATAACATAGAATATATATTATTTAACATGACATTTTTTAAATGACTAGTTTTTTTTTAACTAAAATGATAATAGTAAACGAAAATTTAAGTTTAAATTTATTTTAGGTTTAATTTAATATCATTTATTTTTTTCAATTTATTGAACGTTTTTAATCAAAACTGAATTTTTATTTTTTTAAATATCTATAATTTAAGGGAAGTTGTGTAGAATCTATTTATTGCAGCTAATATTTCTTCCGTTGATTTTTTCCTTTATTTTATGAAAGCACCGCTCTAGCATAGTAAAACCATCGATCTATCTGTCAGCTTTCAAATTTTTCTGTAAAATTTATTCCATAGTAATATTTTTACTTTATTTATTAGGTTCTTAAATCACTCGTATGTAAAAATCTGCTAGAAATTTAAAATTATCTAGTCACTGATTTTGTATAAAAATATTTATTATTACAGTTTGAATTTCAAGCTAAAAGTTATTTTTAATATAAATATGTTATTTATGAAAATAATATAAATTTTTCACTCGCTCTACTGTGAATGAATTGAATTTTGTTTTTAATAAAGTTTGAAAAACCACTTACAAAATATCCGTCAACCATCAGAGACAATTTTATTTTTAATTACACTTACACATTTATGTACAGCACACATAATTAAACGATCACTTTGAAATAGCAATATCTTTTTGAAAATAAAATCGGAATCAGTATATTAAAAGCTAAAAAAACAATTAGCAGCTTATTTTCTGAAAAAAAAAAAACAATCTGATTTTTACTTTTTCATAAATTATTTTCTCATTTCTTTTTTCACCAGTTAATATGGATTTTGTTTGATATAATTTTCAAATCCTTTCTGCCCTGTGGTATTACTTTATCATCAAAATATTTACTACACCCTATTCATTTAATTGTTTGTTTTGCATACTCAAATATTTACTTTTCTGTTTTGTTCTTATATTTTTTTAAACCTCTGATACCTTTATAACTAAACCCGGATATCATAATGTATAAAATTAAAATCATAATGTAAAAATTAGCTCGTTTTCGCTTTTTTTTTTTATAACATTCAGCCACGAATTTCTTTGTTCTTTTCTACTGGTCTTAATATTATTTTATTTTAAAATTTATCAACCCACTTATTTTAAACACCAGATTCAAAGGATTTTTTTAATTTATTACTTTTTTCCTTTCCGATTTTTTCTTACAACCTATCTTTTTCTTCCATAACGCTCGCTTTACTCAACGTGAATATTTTTAAGTTATTTTTTAAATTCTGAAAATTTTACTTAATAATGAATGAAGACTTGATTTAATCAGAAAAATTTCATAGTTTGTCTCAGTCTACTTTTAATGTCTGTCTTACCTTTTCCGATATTTTGTAGGGTTTATAAATTGGTAATGTGATTAACCAAATTCTGCAATTTCTGGCAACAAATCTTTATTCCAAATTTCATTCTTTTAAATCATATATTCTTTAAAACAAAATTATAATGACACATACAATACATTTTTTTTCTATTTTCTGTACTTGGGTAATTATTCTATTCATTAATTTTCCATTTGGTGGAAAATTTTCGATTTATTGTTTTACACTAGATATATATATATATATATGTATATACGGTCAGCAATTTGACTGGTGAAGAATCTACAAAGTATGTCCATAAAAATGTTTTCTTGAAAAAAGAATCCCATCTACTCGTACTTATAAAGTGATCTCTTATTAAGTTTTTGAAAAGGGGGTTCTATATTTAAAAAAAATAATTAACTGCTAAAGTAGAATAATTCATATAAATATTATTAAATGTTTTACAACCAAAAATATTCGTTATAACATTACATAACTACACTTAACTTATTATTTTTAAGTATTGGAAAAAATAAAATAATAAATGAGGATTCATATTTTTTAGAGGATACTTAATTTTAAAAGAAATTAGCAGATAAATTTTAATTCAATTTCCGTATGAGAACACTGTTGAAGATTTTATTAAACCAAAGAAAGGATCCAGTCAGGTAGTTTGAGAAATTAAAAAAAAATTTCAAAATCTATTGACAAAACTTTTAATTGATATCTATAGATTTATAATCTGTACTTGACAGATGTTTTTTACAAGTAGAAATTAATTTTTACTTCTTGTTTGATGTAAAGAAGTGTTATGATCGCAAAAAATCTCGGTTTTTAGATTTCAGCGGAAATATCCATATTGACTATCCTTGAATCCATTTTGACTATTTTCGGCATCACTTCTGTACGTATGTACGTGCGTACATATCTCGTATAACTCCAAAACAATTTGCTGTAGAATGTTGAAATTTTGTACTTAGGACTGTGGTAACATCTAGTTTTGAAACTCCTCGTTTGATTGCAATCGACTGAATCAAAAATGCCAAAAATTCCCTCAAAAATTTAGATTTTGGACTTAACTAAAATAATAAGCCCTCATTCAGAGCTTTTCAACTATATATAATCAATGATACTTATTTTTATTGGTTCCAGACTTAAAAGCAAATAAAAGATTAATAATGAAATATTTGGCTCTTAAAAGGCACATCGATTCGAATCAGACCTCATATTCAATTTTTTTTACTCTTTTTTTAATTTCAGTATTAAATAATATTATTTATTAAGAATTAATAATTATTAAACTCCTATTATAAAAAAACATTATTTTTATAAATTTAAGATTTATTAAATTTTATGAAGTTTTTATTTTTTAAAAAATGTGTATATGTAATTTTAGAGGCGTTCATTTTTCTTTTATATCCACCCCCCACGGCAACCGGACCCATCGTTAGGCATTACTCAGTCGCCACGGAGTGTCGTGACAGCAGTTTTCTCTCTATCTAATTTGTCTTAGCCTCTATATGAGGCTATCCCATCGGGGTCCACCCAGCTTCTTCGCAACACATTGACTTCCGCTTCTGGAATTCCGATACGTTCCTCCACTGGGAGGCTACCCTTCCCGGCCCGGCCCTAACCTAAAAGTTTCACGAGTGAATTTCACACCCTCTTCACTTTCTGCGTCCCTTACATACCTCGAGGGTTCCTCGTGTCATCATCGGGGGTTCCCCAAGAACCATATCCAGAACACCCTAGACAGAAGAGCTACCTCTCCGGCCCTAAACGTCACCGCGTTTCGACCCACACACAAATTACACAAGCACATAAATATTACATAAGCACAAATTACACACACAATCAAAATAATGCCAACCCATCGTATGGCTAGCACTCCTGATTTGGTTAGCCCTGGCCACTCTCTTTCTTCAGTTAGTTCCTGGCAGCCGCTTCCTTAAGTCTGCTCTCCTCTTCCTTTAATCTCAGCATCCTTCCTACCAGCTGCTCAACTGCCTTTCATTCTCTCCTATCCAGGAGAGTGTATTCAAAGGTATTATCCGGGGTGAGCTATGTCAGCCCCATATGTCGTCTTGCCTGACGACATGACTGTCAAAAATCGTGTGCTGCGGTGTAACCGCTTGATCACAGTATTCACACTCCGGGGTCTCTCTCTTCCCGAATCTATGCAGGTAGCCCGCGAAGTTTCCATTCCCGGAGAGGAATTGGTGAGATAGTATCCCATTTCTCCGAGTCCTCTCCGGTTTCGTGATTTCACCCTGAGAATAAGCCTTTTGGTCCAGGTGTACATTGAAGTCATATAATATCCACATCGAATTTTTTTTATTTTTAATTAATTCAAGTACACGTCAACCTATAAATAATAATTTATAAACAGAATTACAATATCTGGAGATTTAAAAAATATTTTGTTGTGTAATTATAAAATGTATTCCTATACACTGTAAAAATTATTTAATATCTTCAACTTACAAATATCTCATAATCACTGAATTCTTACGTGACGCCTTTTTTAAATATTTGTTTTTTCTGCTTTCATACGAAATTATTGTCATAACCATTCATGACGAAGGTCCAGAATTTGAAATCTCGTCTTAATAAAAACTTTTTTTTGGCATTTTCTTATTTCTTTCTCCTCAATTTGAAAAAAAAAAATAGTATACCGGGCTCTGTTTAGCTATTCCAGTGCGTCGTCACATATCCGTTGTTTATCAGCTGATTTTTTAAATTGCAAGTTCTGATGTTCAAATATTATTATTTGTAAAATCTAGTTATTACTTTTACATGGATTTGAATACTATACAGTAGATACTAATCTACTTTGGTAGTTGGGATACAAGTAACGATACATCTCAAGAAAAGGTCGGTCTGAGTCTGTACGAAACTACACCTTAATTACAAAACATAAATATCATCCTAATCTATTGTGTCGCACTTATTGAACATATCGCAACATTCA
>JAAAKQ030495996.1:0-20897 GCA_010016005.3 Zanna intricata | reverse complement strand
GGCGGTGTCGGGGCTGATGTGGGTTTAGATGTGACGAGAAGAGAATGTCACGTGAACGTGGTACTTTGGGAGGTATTTCCTCCGGTTAGACCCCTAGTGAATGCATATTGCATGTGTAATGTTGTTATAGGTCAAAATTTCGTTGCTGCGAGCAGCATTTTGAGTGGGAATTTGATCTCCAATCGATTTGATCATTGCGTATATGGCATTCAAAGTGATATGAACAGTTAGATTGGTTAGAGTAGGCGCGGAGTTTCGTGCTTCCGTGTTGCGGTTTTGTAACTATAGGGCTACGTGTTGGTCGACCTATGCCTACGGCGAGGGCGATTGCTGATGAGGTATTTTACTCTGATGCTAAATGTCGGCACTTGCCTCGGGGGCATCCCGACCGAGGCCTAGCTGATGACTGAGATATGTAATCAGTACGAAGGTCATTCAGACGATTCCCGGTAAAGCCCCTCAGAGCTAGCAACGGGAGGGGTGGTGTGGCGGCCGGAATCGTCACTTGGTGGGTGTCCTCCCCTACGGGGTTGGGATGTATATTTGATATTTATTTATTTTCTTTTTATTATTCTTTGAAAAAATAGGGTAAAGCCTTCTTAAAGAAGGTGCCTATGTATTTGAAACGGACCCCTTAATAGGCCATCTTTTAATCAAATCGTTATGCAGAGATTCGGGGATTCGGGAATTTTTCCGCGAATATTTGATGCGTTTCTTGAAAGAATCCAAAACGCACATAAGCTTCAACGATAAAGATGTGTCCGAACAGTATACAACAGACAAAAATAACCGACAGTAGTAAAAACACGATCAGTGGTAGTGCCAGTAATTAGTAGCGTTAAAGGTGACATCACATAACTGCCGTCGAGCCGGATCAGTTCAGTTTTTAATTGCTCACTTTGAATAACGGGATATTTATTTAGAAAAATTTTTAACCAGTATTTATATTTGGTATATTACGTGAAATTTTCTGATGTTTCTCACTTTTGTGATCTCTTACGTTACCACCTAATCCTTTATTTTGATCACCTTATGTGATCTTTTTTTTCTAGATGTTATTCTAATCTTTTGTTAATGGTATTTAAATTGGACTAAAAAGTAATTTTGTTTTTAAAAAAATTAGTTTTAAAAACTTTCTGTTTATGCACGACTAAAAAGAAAACCGAGAAATGGGCTCTAATTATAAAGACGTTGCATATGAGACAGTGTCTCGTGCTTTTTTTTTCTAAGATGACTAGTTCTTAAATTCCATGCCTGACTGGGATTCGAACTCAGGGTGTTTGTATGAAAGGCTCCCTTTATCTATTTAACCTCCGGAACTACTGTAAGATATTACTTCAGAGGATGAATGAGGATGATGTACATGAATTCGAATGAAGTGTTGTGTGAAATGCTGAGACGCTACCATTCCGCCACTTAGATCGGCGCTTTTCTTAATCCACAGCTGTCCAAGCAGAACGTAATACATTACGATGTATGAATATATGTTTGTTCCTTCGTAGCAGTTCAATGCTCTCCAATTTAAATGTATGACTCAGTATTGGAATCCTTTAAGTATGTCATAGGCTATATAAATATATATTTTTTATTATATATGTATGTAAAAATAATATGTATATATATATATATATATATATATGTAAAAATATAAAATATAAATATGTTAAAAATCTAAAACATAATTAAACTATATACAAAGCTGTCACCCGCACGCTCTTTAATTAAATATCGATATTCGTCATAAAGATCGATATTCGTCAGCAACTCTTTTTTTTCTTTTTGGCAGTCCTGTTTTGTAATTTTTAATATTTATCTCTTGTTAGTCACACATAAATAGAAAATTCTTATAAAAATACTTCTCTTGAAATTAATTTTATTAAAATTAATTTTTTTGAAAATAGAAATACTTTTTACTTTTCATTGAGAATTTTTTGTTAAGTTTTTGAAGAAAAGTGTGTTTAAAATTTTTCTTGTTATTTTCTCCTTTTTAGAAATCATCTTTCAACAAATTCTTTTAAGTTATAAAATCTCTTCGTAAAGTTTTAATTTTACCATTTTTTTATTTTATTTATTTATTTTTATTGTACAAATATTTAAACTGTCAGGTAAGTTTTTATTTTTAGTTGTTTTAATTCTTTAGGAAACAAACAAATATTTATAATGCAGTAAAATATAAGTTTTTCTTTTTTTCTTGATGATATTGCCGCATAAGCTTGAAGCTTGTGTGGGGATGATATGGAAATGGAAATTTGAAACGTATGAAAAATGTCATGCCTGACCCAGATTCAAACCTGAGATCTCCGGATGAAAGGATGAGATGCTACCATTCTATCACGGAGAATGGGAAGAAAAATGTATATTTATAAAATATATAAATATATGAAATTAACAATGGAATATTATATTGTCCCCCAAATTTTGTCACTGTGTAAATTTTCACCATTTATGACGTCGGGAAATGAGTTTAAGGATCAAGATTTGAGGTCATGATTAAATCATTGTAAGTTAAAGAAAGTATGTAAAAAAGATGTATTACTGTTTAACGTTTATAAAAATAAAGATGTTGAGTGTTTGGCAAATCAGCGAAACACTGATATAATCGTTGTACATATGAAATAAACAAATAAATAATAAAAAACAACCCAACCTCGGGGTTGTGTGTTGTTATACAACAACAGACAACCCCGTGTAGAGTTGGGTGTCATCCATCGACGCGGCCCCATGTGGCGGATTAGTGGATGCTCGGCAGATAAGTGAGATAGGTGGAAAATAAAATACCACCCGCGGACCAAAACAGGACCCCAGTAGGGATCCTGTTTTGGTCCGGCTCACCTACTGTGTATAACTTGCTCCAATTATAAGAAGCAAAGTCTCGGGTTTCTTTGCGGAGAATTCGCTGCACTACGGTGGAATGGATCCGACATTAAGAGCCAGGATTCCTAAGTGTGGGCAAGAAGTGATATGAAAATAATAATCGATCACATCAATCAGCAGTTGGCTAATAAAGCGACACACGCGACAACAATCCAAGGCCTTTATGAATTGGTTTACACCGGTGTTTTCACGGTGACGGTAGCTAATAACCAGCAAGTTGGAGTAGCTGTGAGGCGAGATAGACCTAAGATGCTGGCTAGAGTATTTCGTTTGACTAGGAAAGTTAATAAGATGCGAAGAGAAATTCGTCGTCTTCCTACATTTGTGACAACCAAGAACCCCACCAGAAAATGCAGACAGCTGCAGAGAACATTGTCAACGTCCATATGAGCCCGGAGGACTACTTGATTGTTGAAGTACTGAATTTATTGAAACAACGCCTCGCAGTGCTGTCCTTTATGAAGCGCCCTTACAAAATAAGTAATATCTGACGTGAACAGAACGTTTGTTCAGAACCAACCGGCGTGGGTTCTACGAGTATAAGAGGCTGCAAACATCAGATGTGCAGCACTTCCAGGTTTTTACAGCTCTTTCTAGTACTGAAGTTTGGGATTACTGGACTCCGATCTGGTGGAGATCATTACGGCATCGTGATGGAGCGGAGTGGATCTGATGAGAAGAGGAGAGTAAATCGGGGGCCATCTATCATCAATCGAGTGAATCGGGTTGATCATATTGCACTTTGGATGTAATTGAGTCTGTTGCTCGAACTCGCAACTGGAAGGCACCTGGGATCGACGGAGTGTAGAAAGTTTGGTTGAAGTGCTTTTCAGTTTTCCGGCCATCTACAGAGGCACCAAGTTATTGCGAAAGAGCAGAAGGGTTGTTGGAAGAACAACAGAGGTTGTAAGGAGCAGTTGATGATGGACTGTGTTTTTTCTGCCTCTGCTAAAAAGTGTCGATGCGATCTGTATACAGCTTATATAGACTATAGGAAAGCCTCAGCTCTGTGCCGCATTCCTAGCTCGTGGAGGTGCTTGTTTTGTGTAAGGTTGACCGCTTGATCGTGAAGTTCTTGCGATGCGCAATGGATAATTGGTGCACCTGTCTTATGTTGACCGTCCCTATTAAAGAGTCCACGACTAGTTAGTTGGTTAGTTAGTTAGTGAGAAAAGATCTCACCACCGCCGGAGGTGGTGAGAAAAGATGAAAGTCTGACCCCACTCTGCCTTAGCGACAATGACTATGCCCCTCCGAACGAGGTTACCAATGAGAGACAGGAGATGAATTCGGTAATTAGCTCACTCAATTAGCCCGCAATTAAGAACGCTACCCGGTTCGTGGATAGTTGCCGTTTGTGAGGGAGTACGAGCGAGTGTGTAAAGCCCGTGATTAGCGACTGCCAGATCGTGGCCGCGAAAGAATACACGTCCCGACACAATAACATTACTGGTCTCAGGCCCAAGACCAGAGGCTGGACCTGGGCCTGAGACTACTTGATGTTTCCCAGATATGCTCCTCTGTCAGTGTTGGAAAATTACCGCTATAGGATTTATTACGATCGCGCAATTCTCATGGATAAGCCAATGGCCCACAATTGTCCAGATATTGTTGTGACTAAAAAACACCTGGATAATCGAAAAACGATACAACTGGCCTCTAATATGCAGAAGAAACGTGCTGAGAGACTGTCAAAGTACAAGGATTTGGCGGATAAGGTCAGGGAGACCCAGAAGTGGTTGTAATAGTACCCATCGTCATTGGCGCACTTTGAGAGATTCCACACTCGCTTCATGGGTCACTCAAAGCTATAGGCGTTCAACCTCGCCTCTTCCTGCCAATGCAGAAAACAGTGATTTTTGACACGTGCGCATTGATGAGGAAGCTCATCAATGACCTTCCTTTGGTGGATGACACAAAACAAATAGCTAAGCAAAATAGTTGTGGCAGTACAATACTCGTAGCAAGTATGTTACAAGACTTCGGAATTAAACCTAACAATCGTATTGTAAAAAAATATATTTGTAACATATAGGAGAAACGATCAGTTCATTTAAAGCAAGTCTTAAAGCGTATAGGGAAATACAAAAATAATCTGACGTGGCTTATTTTTCTGGGGATTTCATTAAATTAACGTAGAGATAATTCAGCGTTTCAAATAAAATTTCCAATTATCAAAATACCCCATAAATGACAAATAAAATCATTCAAATACTCGTACATCTATAAATCTCGTGTGTTAAAAACTCTTGTTAAAAACAAATAATTTTAGCTCATAATTTTGTAGTAAATACAACATAAAAGTAAATAAGACTAAATTTTGGTAGCTTTTTCTCTTGTTTCGGGAAAATATGGTGAGAAATCATAAAAAAAGACAAACTGAGAAGTTGCTCAGACATCATGTTTGTAGCAGTGAGGAATGTAGAAAAGGAAGGATTATCAGTTCGTAAAGCTGCAGCTGATTATCATCTCAATTATCAAACTTATTATTTTTTTTGTTTAACTTCCGGAACACTGTTAAGGTATATCTTCAGAGGATGAGATGAATGAATTGTAGCGTGTGTGAAAAATGCCATTCCTGACCGGGATTCGAACCAGGGATCTCCGGATGAAAGGCCGAGAAGCTACTACAAGCGCCAATTATCGAACTTTACCAAGAAATTGTAAGAGAATTCCCTAAGATGAAATTGACGATCAAAAGATAGTTCGGCCTACCATCACCAATGGTTATTTCCAAAAAAAAAGTTTTTTCTGATAGCGACGAGAAGCTTTAAAAAGAAGTCTTCTTAATTAAAGCAATGTTCTTCTAGCAGCCAATGTTTACTACGGTTTTACGCAAAAAGAAATCATAAATTTGACTTATGATCTTTGTGTAGCAAATTCGATTAAATGTCCTAAATCTTGGCTGAATGATGGATGTATCGGCGATGAACAAATGTGAAATCTCTTTTCAATAATTTAACAACAGTTTTCGGAAGGTATAATTTTAAATCTCACGAAATTTGGAACGTAGACGATAGGGGTGTTATTTCACCAATGGAGAGTGCAGAGACCAAATAGAACTGCTCTCGTAAAATAGATAAACAAATTGGTCCACTAGTTTTTGCTGAATCGGGTACTTTAATAACTTTGGCTTGTGCTGTATTTTCTATTGGAAATCATATCCACCATTAATTGTGTTTCCAAGGGTCAAGTACCACTAGCACTTTCTAGATACTGCATCTGCAGCTTCTGGTGGAACTGAAAATAAATCTGTGTAGATGCAAGAAGCCGATTCCATCTTATTTTTAAATCATCTCCATAATCATACAAAAAGCACACATAAGAATCCAAGTCTGTTTCTTCTTGGTAATCATGGGTCCCATCTTAGCATAGAAGGGCTCAATTTTGCTACCCAATAGAATCATCATATTATTTGGATTGGATGATTCTTCACTCAGTCTTGACTTGACTGGGATGACTCAGAGAGAAAGATAACAATTTACCTTATACCAGAACTTGTTTCTCATACATATCTTTCATCATCCATCTACTATTTCTTAGTATATTAGATGGATACTACATCTAATATGAAATTCCAAATCTAAATTCTATTTGTTCATCCTTTGACCACTGTGTAAGGCCTTCAACACATGTGTAGTAAATGTAATGGGTGCCCAAGTTTTGTCTTGATTTCCTATTTTCACTCCAAAATACATGAGGTACACTTGTCGAATGAGACTATCTTTTGTCTTTCCACATTAACTCACCACAAATATAACAAAAAAATCTGCAGAATTTTTGCAACCTTTTGAAGCCATTTAGTTTTCTGAAAGGCCTGAAAATATATTTTCCACTAACAAAAACTAGTTTGATCATGAAGGACGGAAAAATACTAGATTTACGCACGCTGATGGTTGAAATAGCACTGATAGTAATTGCATGATGCATGAGCGGCACAGATACCTGCTAAACAACATGTAAGATGTAACATGTTATCACAACCTGTCAGCTAAGCTGTCGGCTTTCTGCATTCAATGAGCAATGGAGAGTCAACTTTCCCACCTTCTTGTAATCTTCAAACCAAACACTCCCATCTGCCACCATCAGCTTCAGACCACTCCACTGTTTAGCTTTAAGAATACGTAATATAAGCCAAAAAAGTGAATATATTATATTTATTACAAAAATAAACTTTTATGTCTATTTTATGGTGTCACATTTACACAATTTTTGCAACTTATTACAAATTTTAAAATTTGTGATTTATGAAAAATTCTGACATGATGGAAAAAAATAAAGATTGTTTTCGGATTCAGTGCTAAAAAATACATAGGTATCAATTATCAAAAGTTAAAAAACTTTCCACAATCCAAACTTTACTGGCTTGTGTTATGTTTTTATTTTTTTAACATAATTATTTAATTATCTTCTTTAATTGAGCCTTCCTTCATCCATCACTTTGGTTTAATTTGAATTATCTGTAATGGGGAAATGGCATTAGACAATACATTACAATAAAGCACATTTCAATTAATAATTTTTTTTTTTTTATCATATAACAGATACAATATGGTTCATGCAACTTTTGTATCTTCTTACCTGGCAATTCTTCTTCAAACACATTAAATTCATCTAAAATATATATTGTGATAATTAAAGTGCCATCCATTAGTAAAGGTAATCCCCAGGCAAAACTTGCATAAATGAAAATCTTCTTCTTTATTTCTCTTCTTGACATTAGGATATGTGATGAAGTTGCTCTAAAAAAAGAAACCCTCATACAAGTTGATATAAAAACGTTATGTATTTACAATGATGATTAAGAAATTTTCATTTTCTTAAAGTGGCAATACTGTTCAGCAAATTGTTTAAAATGAAAGTCTAAAAATTAAAATATCTTGATTTTATTATTCAATTTTTAATGAAAATTAGTTTTCAAGATCTTAAGGGACTACAGAGGTAACTTTACTATCAGATATTTTCATGCAGAAGATGACTTCATTTACTGAGGTAAATTAATCTTATTTTCTGACCTCGCAGAAGAATCTTTACCGAAAGCAAGATTTAACAATTCTCCCATAATTTTTTATATTTTCTAATCTTTAACCATGCTTTGAAAATTAAAATTGGAATCATGATTCTTTTTCTTAAAGAAAACACAACCCATTTTTTTAGATCGTATTACATAATTTTATCATCTACTGTAACCCCCTTCACCATTATTAGACATATGATAACTTCTATTGTCAACTATTCTATTCCAGAGATTTTTTTTTTGTAACTTCCTTTCTAGTATAATTTGTAATTTAATGATTGCTGCTTGTGCTACATTCTCTTCCATTATGTCCTATTTATTTAAAGAAACATCATTTGGATTTCTATTAAAGTGATATATTTTCTCTATGTTTTCTTTCCACTTTTAAGTATATTTTGTTCTTCATATGACATTAAAAAACTTAAAAAACAAAAAATAAACAACTGTAGTGGAAATTTTATTCAAGCCTAATGTAATAAATATTGTTATAAATTTAATTAAATAATTTTATGGATCATAAACAAAAAATTTCACTTATCTTAATAATTATTGTGTCATGCATAATATTTAGATGTTATCCATTGTAATCTTTTATCTCACCTAATTATATTCCATGTGTTATAACAAATAACTGTGTTCCAAAATATATTAGAGTGGTAACTGTATATCACAATGAGTCCTGAAAAAAGTGAAAATATTTTTAAAACAAAAACAATATCCAACAGATCTTATTATAGTGTACTTTATAATTTTCTCACATGGTATTTCTTTTTTTATTTCCCCAGTCTTTTATAACAGATGGAATCTATTTATAACAGTGAAAGATCAAACATGATTGTGTTTCTCTCTATACTGAGTGGCCCATAAGTTACAACGGGTCATAAACATCTACTAACTTTTTTTATAATAATTTTATCTTTTCAATTTTTTAAAAAATTGTAGCCTGTAGTAGGGAGATTTATGATGGAGAAATTAAAGAATAGCTACATAAAAAACCAAAGTTATTTGAATATCACCACCACTCAATAACTGAGACACTATGCGGATACCACCGTCATTTCAGAGTAAGAAATCAACTTGATGAAGTAATTACGAAACCTTTGCATGTGATCATTGTGATTGTTACTTTAATAATTTCTTTTTGTCAACTAATAATAGTTAAATAAAAGAGTATTAAGAAAATTAGAAACATCAATTTTTTTCTAATTATTTATCATGGCTGGAGGTTAAATATTATCACCTAAATGAAAAAGTTAATGTAACAAAGCTAAAATATAAGTTACAAACTTTCAGGACAGTTTTTAAGAGTTGAGTAACTCAGAATCTTTCTATCACCCACCATTTTTTAAAAAAATTTAAATTTTAAATAAAGGACTTTTCATTTTTCATGGAAAACATTACATCACTAACAAAAAATGTATATCATTTGTACTTTCAGTATAAAATTGGTGCTTTCAGGATAAGACATGGGCTTCTCATATAGTATGCACTAATTGTTCTGTATATTTAAGGGTGGCTGAAAGGTACATGGAAGGCTTTGCCATTTGGTGTACCTATGATTTGGAGTCAATCAAAGGATCATGTAAGCGATTGTTACTTTTGTTTAAAAAGTGTGTCTGGAATTTCTAAAAAATCTAAACATACTGAAAAATATCTTTCATTGCAATCTGCAATAAGGCCTTTACCTCATAGTGAAATTATTCTGGTTGCTGAGCCACTTGTAAATGTATGTTTTGAAAGCAGCATTGAAGAATTAGCAGTATCGAAGGAGACAACAATGATTTTGAATTATCTTCCAATAAGCCACTTTTTTTATCACAGAGTGAATTAAATGACTCGTTTAGGGACTTAAATTTATCAAAACATAAAGTTGAACTGTTAGAATCAAGACTGCATTTACTTGGAGTTTACTTAAAAAAAGGAGAAAAATTTAGAGCTTTCAGAGCCGTCAAAAAGAACTTTCTCAGTACTTTCCTGATGAAAATAATTCGGTTTATTGCACAAATATTGATGAGCTTATGTTGCAGTTAGGACAAGTTCATAAACCTGAGGACTGGCACCTTTTCATAGATTCGTCCAGGTACAGTTTAAAAGTGGTTCTACTACACAACCGTAACAAATATCCTTCGATAACAATCGCTTATGGTAATAATCGCTTTATGGCAATGAACAAGGATAGTTCCAGATTTTTGTACATCAGGCAAAAATTTCCAAATGTAAGTGAAGAAAAAATGAAAATTTGTTGGTCCTCAGATAAGAGAGTTGGTTATTGATGATGTATTTAACTTATTGTTAAATAATGTAGAAAGTGCAGCTTTATTTAAAGTGACTTGAAGCCACTTAAAATGGGCTCAAGTGGGCTTCATTTAAAGACGTTTGCAAAAATTTTCTTGGCAAACAAAAATCTGACAGTTACCACAATATTGTTAATCAACTTCTTACTTCATATTGAGCTATGGTATGTAATATGTCTTTGAAAATATATTTACTCCACTCACATCTGCATTTTTTCTCTTATAACCTCGAAGACATAAGTTATGAACATTTCCACCTAGACATTTTCGTGATGGAAGCTGCTATAAAGGAAAATGGAATACTAACATGTTAGCCAATTACTGTTGGACATAAAGTCAGGTTGGGTTTGAGGCTATTTATGAAAAAAATTAAAAAAAAGCGAAATTATTCTTATACAGGTATGGCCATGCAAAATTATAAATTTTGAAGCATAATTTATTTAAAATTAAGGGTAATAGAAAAATTGTATTTACAGTTCTGTAATGTACACAAAACGCAATATAAGAAATAGTATCTCACTTAAACATTAAAATTTTTTTTTTCTATCAGTGCTCCCAAAAACATATCAAATTAATGTTTACTTAGAAATTCAGGATGTAGCCTTCAAACCTACTACTCTGTTCAGTCTTTTTTATTTACTTACTCTTATTTTAATTATTAATTTATTATTTGTTTACAAGATGAGTAAAGAAATTTAGATTATATAATATTATAAGTGTCACAATATTACAAATTGATTTCAAAAGAAAAATCATAGTAAAGAGGAGAAGTCATTTTAATCATAAACATTACATTTATTATAATCAGGAAACATTGAATAATATCAACATTCTTTTTTGTTTATGATAGAGCAGGCATTAACAGCTATGGTCATTAGATTCTTGAAATTAATAAAGTGTGAAAAGATGTCACTTTGACCTCTTTGTCACTTTGACAAATTGAAAGATTTTTAATTTCTACAGATTCTTTAACCTTACCATCTGCTGTAATCTATACAGATTGTTTGGGCTTACCATCTACTGTAGACAACAAATCCACAACAGATCATTTCTTGAAACAATTTTTGATTTGTGCTACAAAGACACAAAGACTCATTCACTTTCATCTGGAATCTTGGCCATATAGGCATTCAAAGTAATGAGGAAACAGATGCTATCGCTAGGATTGCTCAAACAGCTTGTCAGTCAAAGGGATTGCTATAAGGCCAAAAGATGCAATGTATAAAGCCACAACCGGCATTAACCTTGTGTATCAACAGACTTGAGCTACCATTCAAACAAAACTATATAATGAGTGCCTATTCAATATATGAGTGCCTAGAGACTATAGTGGACATGAATTTTGCATCACCAGGCTGAGAATTGGACTTACATGGCTACTATCATCCTATTTTTTCCAAGGACTACAACAGCCTACCTACTATTGTTTGGGACCCACTTACTGTTATTCATTATTAAAGACTGCGATCTCTGCACTGACCTCAGATCCAGATGTAGGCTGAAAGTCATTATAACAGATGATCTTGCAAATAACCAGTTAGCAATAGATTGAACATCAAAATTTCTAAAGGCTGTGAAGTTTTTTAATAGTATACAAAATACTATGATTGTAAATAATGTATTTTTCCCTTTGACTGGGATTGTATGCAATGAATAGGCTATAGGCCTCAGAGGCCAAGTTTTAAAACTTAAAAAAAAAACTTAACTTTAATAATTTAAATTAAAATAAATAATGTAAAACATAAATATTAATATTTAGTTCATAATCCTATGCTGTATTAATAAATCTTCACAGGAGTACTTTAAATACACCTATAAAGTTCTGCAAGTTGAAATTAAATGCTCATAACAATCTGCTAATAAGTGCCAGAATTACTTTTTAAGATAATACATAGTTAAAACAGGTAGTTTAATTTTTTAATTCTTAGAATATCTTGTATAACACAAATGATTAGATTAAATTTTTGTATTCAAACAGTAATACATTTTTAACATTTATATTTTTTAAAAGATTGACATTAAAATAGAAATAGATTCATTTATCAAGATATAAATAAGACTTTCTTAAATCATCAATAAAAAAGCTGACAACACAGTTGTAGGATTTTCCCATCATGCACCTTTTTTATGATGCATTGTTTATGCACATAGCTTAATTAAAAATATGTATTATTTTATTTAAATATTATAATTTAAATACAAATCATAGCTGTACATCAGTGCTATACTGGTGCTCCTTGTGGTAACAATGGATACTGTTGACACAGGAAACCCACTTAGCCACTGGTTTGGGCCATTTTTGGGGTTACGGTGTGATTTTGAAAATTTGTTTGCAAATATAATTATTAACAGATGTCTAAGAAAAATGAGACATTAATTAGGCAAAATCTTGAGATACTGAGGGTGACTGCTCTACAGCCTCACCCCCTTGACCTTGTAAGATTAAAATGTAATGACATCATTGCCCCATATATAGAAGTAATCTGACAAGGTTTGTTTACAATCGATTTAGTAGTTCTGTAGATATAAATTGTGTGAGACACCAATCACACAGACACACACACATGTATATAAAAATAATATCCAGAAAAATTTCCACCTGTTTTTTGGGATTCCTTAGGTGTCAAAATATCAAGATCTGGTGAAAAATATATATGCCTAAATTGGATCAATTACAATACTTTCCCTTCTACAGGTATAGCGCTAGATGAGAAAGTAAAAATTCATTGAGTTCTGAAAAGCAGTCAAATAACAGTTTGCTACATTAACCTACACTATTAATTCACTGATTAACAATAATTCAACTAGTGAACAATACACAATTTTTTACTGTATAAACTGATAATATTGCTCTAAGAATTTTGAATTTATAATGTTAAAGAATTATATAGGTAAACTTCTTTTGTAAAAGAAAGTGGCTATTCTTCAAATTTTTATCAAAAATAATGAAGAGATGTTTACATAACAAGAAAAATCAGAATTAGAACAATTACAATTCTATCATGGTTAAAATTATGATAAATAACCTATTGTTATTGGGCACAGTTTTTCTTACTGACAAAAATATATAATTTTAGTTTTGTCTAAAATAGTTCATTATCCAGCTCGTTTTCCAATGTTATCAATCCTTTACTTGCTCTATTTACTGAATAATAACAATTTGTATCATTAAAAGCAAGATCTTTTGAACTTAGCAAAAATATTAATTCTTTTGTACATCCACTTTAATAATATTATTCATATGTATTAAAAAAAAATAGACCTCATACCACCTGGGGCACACTGGACTTTACCAGTTGATTAATACCTAGAATAGTATTTTGATGCTTTTCATTTAAATAATAATGTAACAAATTTATTGTTGTTGTTTTAATACCAGTTAGCTCTAATTTTTATTCAGTAGGATGAACTAAATTGTTCAAAAGCTTTTTTTTCTTTTACCTAGATTATTACATTTATTCAAGCAATTTTTGATTGTTTTTTATTATACCTATAATCTATTTTATTACAAAATTTTTAACAAATTGATATTGGTTATACAATACACATGTGACATGAGAAACAAAAAAAATTTTAATAAATACAATGTTATTAGAAACATAGGGTATAATGTTTTCAGTTCCTTTGGTGGATATCATCAGTGACTGGTAATTTTTCTTACTCTGGCATTAGCTGATATGAGTTGGTATTACTTACATATTTTTTTTTTTATTTTTCATAGACACATGTTTAGAATATAGTCCAAAAGTGTGATAAAGTAGAATTATATGTTTATGTATTTCATAATATTAGTGTTTGTTAATCTATCATTTTGTACATCTGTAGAATAACAAGGTGTTGTCTGTGTTGTTGTATCTGTGATTGTGCCTGTGAGGTTGTTGATAACTTAAACTACATTGCTAAAACATTTAAGAGTTCCTTGCATTTTGGTTTTAAGATGGTTGGTGATTGCACTGTGTGCTAATGATTCATTTTGTTTATGGTAATTGTTCTAAAGGCCACATTTTGACCAAATTTTTAAATTTGTGTGCAATTTTTTATGTCAAAGAAATATATTCTTAAAATATTTAGTTTATTTATTTTGTGAAGGAGTTCATCAATGAGTGGCTACATACACTTGTGTTTAATTGAGGAACTTTAATTTTATTTTGTTGCACTCTTCTACGTTCTTAATAAATATAACTGCTTATTTGCAATTTTTATTATGTATTGAACTAAAATATGTAAGATATGTAAGAATGCAACATTTAATCACACGTAAGATTAAGAAATACGTAAACATTTTAAATGAACAGACACAATTCAAATCCAACACATCTTGGGATCAGATTCTAAATATATTAAAGTAAAACTATAATCAGGAATTAACATCATTTGTTACCGGTGTGAACTGTAGAATCATTCCTAAAGATAGTAAATTTCATCACAGTCCATAAGCTGTCATGAACAAAAACATAACTAATTTATAAATCATAATCGTTAGCGTAACTATTTTGCATATTACTTAATTATTGTACACCATTTTAAATAAACATTCTAAAAAGAAATAAATAAACAAACTAAATCAATACAAATAGTGAATGTCAGAAGATAGAAACATAAATCAGAAAGTAAAGCTTTAAGTTAAAGTAATTAGTAAAGTAGAGCTCATCTGTTAAGAAAATAAGCAAATCTGGTCTCGTTAGTTCATACATTATAAAAAAAATAGTTAAACAGAACGGATGGGAAACATTGTTATCATAGCACAAATAAGAGACTTTAAAACTAATGTTAAAAATAATGAAAAAACCTACACACATTTTATTAAAGTCAATATTATTTCTTTTAAAATTAAAAAAAAGTGTTCCCTGTACATTCTAATCATTAATTTTTCAGGAGTTAATTGTTTTTTGTTTATTGTGAACAAATGCCTGACCAGTGAATTTATTATTAGTGCTATGATGCCATGCTATGAGTGCCTGAGGTAACTTTTTTGAGCTGAAAAAGTTGTAAACAAAAAAAACTCTTGTCAGTATATCTGTCAAGATCAGGTAGTACTGACATGAACAAAAAACAACAAAACAAAATATTACATATAACATCATATACCTTTGGTATGTATAAAGTAAAATGTGTAACTCCACAACATTCTCTAGAGAAATGAGATGTTCAAACAAAGGTTTAAAGTAATCACAACAATTCCACGCAACAAAGAGTAACCAGTTCTTTTACGCTAATCACCAATCTATGAATATTAATATCAACCTTAGAATTCTACTCATTCAAATAAAGAGCCACTTTAAAACATTCAAATAAGAAATTCATGATAATGGTTCCAATAGTTACTGATAATCTTATAGCAAACATTTTTTAAACAGCATATTAAGTAAATTTTGTCTAGTTAATTAAAAAAAAGAAAAAAGATAATATTTTTTAAATAATTTTCATCACTGGCCATTATAAATAAAAACAGCACAAATAAAACTAAATGAAGTAAATTAAAAAATAATATGGGCCTATAACAATATTCAAGCAGATAATCTATTCAAAATAATTATGAAAATATTTGTAAAAATAGATGTTAAGCTTTTCAGTAAATTTATTTATACTGATAACTTTTAAAATTAATTGACTACATTTTATCTATGCTTATTTATTTATCTTCACTTATTTATTTATTTTGTTTGCTGCAGATCATAAAGTTCCCAGGTCTCTAAAAGAATTGGAAGTTATCAATGATGATTTTTTTATTTTAATTTTAAATTTATACTTGTTATAAGGAAAATTAGGCTATTGGATTCAAATAGTTTTATCTTAGTTCAGAGTCTACTTTCTTCTACAGTCATGATTTTTTCTTTTTTTGTATGTGAATTTTAATATTTATTTTCAGGATTTCTAGTTTATACATATTCTGTTGTGCTTTTTACACATCAGTCAAATGAAAGTATAATAATTGATTGAAATAAATACACACATATGAATTAATATAGAAAAATAATAAAGAAAAAATAACTAACATATGTTAATACTTACTTGTAACTTCATGGTCATATATATAATCTGCAATAAAATAAGTAATATAACACATGTAAGTGCTTAATATGTGTCCCTTAAGACATTTTCCACCCAAATTATTTAATTCAGGTAATATAGAATAAATTACAAATGTGATTGCAAGTAATACTAGTGTTATGGAAACTACAATCCATTCCAGTATTGTTAGCTTTCTTCTCTCAACTAATCTACCTTCTGGTTCAAAGAGTGCTTTAACTTCTTCATACCATTCTAAACAATACTTTGTTGTATCCAACATTTTATTATTTTTATATGAAGTTATTATTAAATTTTTTTTATTTTGATGAATGTAACATTTTTTCAATTCTCTTTTTTTATTAGAACAGTAATCTTCAATATCTTTATTATAAATTATTGATAAAAAGTCAGAATAATCTTCAAACTTTATTGGCTCTGAGAGTTCATTTAAATTGTAATATTTTAAATCACTGATTTGATGTCGATTGTCACTAGAAATGTACGAGTACATACGATTGATGCCAACTGAATAACCATTGTAACAACAATTTTTTAAACAATGCTTGTTTATAGAACATAAACAAGCTATTGAGTTATTGTTGTCAGATATTGTATCACTTGGATATAGCACATCATTTAATAAAATACTTCCATTAATATTTTTTACTGTATTGTGTAATTCTATACTCATCAATACATCGCAA
Source organism: Zanna intricata (assembly GCA_010016005.3). Lineage (NCBI taxonomy): Eukaryota > Metazoa > Arthropoda > Insecta > Hemiptera > Fulgoridae > Zanna > Zanna intricata. The sequence continues at coordinate 3,996 of JAAAKQ030495996.1, read as the reverse complement.
GCATGATTATTTTTAACAACTTTTGATGAGATAATTATACAATTTAGTAACAAAATCAACTTAAGTAGTTGCAATGAAATCATTTTTACACCTGCTTTTCATAAATTGATAGTTGTTAATAAAAGTGAAACTGCCCTGGTATTAATGAAGTTACCAAGTAATACAACAAATTTTATCACTTATACAAATCTAAAAGAAAAATGATGTATGACATAATAATTAGTATAATGCAGTTTGTTTTTTTATCATTTACCCAATTGTCCTATTCTTAATGTACTTGTGGTATAATAAATAAATATTTTTGTAATGGAACTTATCAAATTTTTTATCATTTTCCTCATTGGCATACATGTTAGAAGATTTTTCCTCATTACAAGTGTTGTACTACTATAATACAATTACTATATTCTTGTAAACTTAATAAACAAAGTGCCAATCTCAGTGCGGACTGGTAGCATTTTGTCCTTTGATACAGAAGTCTTAGATTTGATACCAGTAGGCATGGAATTTTTAATATAATACTAATTTATACTTTCACATTCTCACATACAAGCTTCTTCATAAATTTCCATGGTGGAGTAATATACCAGTTAAAAAAAAGGAAGAAATTAATGGAGTGATGAATATTACAACATATGTTATTGCTAATTGTTCCCAAAGTAAACAAATAATAAGCAACAATGTTATACACTCATTGATTCCTAAATGTGAGATGAACTCGTGTTTGTTACTTTTTAAAGTGTCATAAACATAAACACTTTTTAAAGACTGACAGACATCTGTGCCAATTTTTACTGATCTATTACACTTTTTCTTTTTATTAATAAAAATTGAAGCTATTTTTTTAAAATAAGAAATCCATTTTACAAACTCTTTTCTGCTTCTCATATACATCATTAATTTTCTGGGAATATAATTTTATTGCTTTCTAAGTATATAAGTAGCTCAGTATCACTTATTAAGATGCTTCTCCATCAAGTTTATAAGTTACAATTATGATTGCTCTGTGACACAGTTACAAATAATAGCTCATTTTCTAACAGTATTTTTTTATCGAATGAGGTACTGAAATCTTGTTTTGCCTAGAATACATGCATTTCCGCATAATTCGTTGCATTTACCAATCTCCTGTATTCAATCTTTCCTTTATTGAATTATTTATAATGAGCTTAATTATAAAACCTCTAGCTAATATCATTTTAAGTATTACAATCATCCGTAAAAGCATTAATTTACCAATGAACACTGCTTCTATATTAAATAGCCTGAATTTACAAATGAAAAGCAATGTAACGAATGTAATTTTAATTGTGTAATTAATTATGGGGTTTTTACTCCACTGATGACCAACTGTTGTCATGGTGATAGTTGTCTGATGAGTCTGTAGTGATGTAAAGCAAACGCCTATTCCTCCATATTACTGAGCAACTTTTTCCTTTCCACTCTTCTGCACAGTGCAATCAGCCAATGTTTACAAATAACAATTTTACTAACTCTGCAATTTGATTCTCTCCAATTTTCATTCATTTTCAGATTTGCTTATAAACTTAAAAGCTTAATTGCCAAATTTTATTTCTACTGTACTTCATCAACAAGAATGTAAAGAAATTCAAAGAAACTTTCAGTTCTTGAAACCATTAAGGAAGACAAGATAATTTTCTTCAGTTTTTTACAGTAGTTTACAGTAATTTCACTTTTTTCACTGTCTTTTAAATTTCCAAATTTAGCATTCTAAATAAATCATCTACATCACTATTTCAACATGTTACCAATATCAGGTCACTAGAGGAACATCAACCAAGGGACAAACAGTCTGCATCCATCAGTTCAGCATTATTTAGCTTTTTAAGGCGCATTAAGTCCACTCTTCTTCATTAATTGAACAATATAAATAGTTATCAACATTTCCAGAATGTATTAGTAAGAAATCAATAATTAGAAGTAACATTATTTTCTTATATCTTTTCATATTGATTTGTATTTGATGATTATTCAGTTGCATTCCTCTCTCACCCTCTCTTTGGTTTCAAGTTCTCATTCCTAGCCAACATGCCTTTAACTGCGATGGATGATAAATCATGCAGTATGTAGCACTCAACACTACTATAGCAGAACCTTTTTGTGCAAAACTAGAAACTTAGAATTTCAAAACTATATTTAACATTTTTCTATGATACCTTATATGCACAGTTATAGTTTCTACTTCTTGCAATATGTTGTTTTCTATTGACTGGTACCATAAACCATTCTGTCACTGCATATATGCTGACCTTTAAAATTAAGGATTTAATTTATTCTAGGCACCTGATGAAAAGCCTGAAGTAATGAAATATTTACAAATTTTGAATCTTACAAAACTAAATCCATTTAATGAATTTAAATTCAGTTTTTTAAGAATAATTAAAATTACATTATTATTAATGATAAAATATTTCTTATGCTAACTAGTTTGTGTTCAGTAACCGCAAGTTTTTTTTATCAAGAAACCACTTTCTGATTGATAAGAGTTTGATTAATTTGCAAGTTCTTTTTTTTTATGTAATAAATCATAGCTTTTCCTTTTTCACATTTTAAAAATAAATATTTGAATTACTTATTACAACTTATTAAATTGAAATGAAAATGATAAAATTAAGCAAGTGAATTTATGAAATCTGCATTTGTTCAATTGCTTACTATTTATGTAAAAAAGCGGATTTTAGTTATATTTTTAGATGTAAGTTACAATTACATCTTTTAAACACTTTTTCTATTTTTGGGTAGCTATTTCATGTACAGAGTAGAGACAACAATTTAATGCCATGTATTCTGATTTTGTTATTTACATTAATTTATTGACTCGGACACCAAGTTCCATTTTTTTTTTCTAACAACTGTGACACATGTAAATATCTACATTTAAAAAGCCGTTGTCAGAATTGCTTTACAAAGGTTTAAAGGCTTAAAATATTTTCTACCTTTTCCATGAGGTGAATAAAGTAAAATGCTAACTTGTGAGGCTGATTCTTTGTAATTTGGCTGATATTTCATGATGATAACCAATAACATATTCAGTTCACTACAAAAAAATAAAAGATTAATTCCAATTGTAAGCTTGTATGCCCATATGATGTTGAAAATGACTTTATCATTTTCTGGAATGAAATATGACAAGTATCAGGAAGGCTGGCCCTAGGTGGTAGGCAAGGGAGGCAACTACCTATGGCAACAAAATTTAGGAGTGGCAAAACCAACTGAACTAGAGCCCCCAAAAAAAGAAAATAAACACAACCCACAAAAATATGTTTCGATTATACAATAATATTATTTTATTGTACATGAGATTGGCTTGGATTAATCCCTATTAAAGTTTATCTTCAACAAGCCTATATTGGAATGAAAATTTATCAACTTATTTTACCACTACAGTATTTTGCTGTCTTCAAAATATTTTTCAAACTAGCATCATGTTGAAGATCTGTGCCAGTATGAAAAATTTTTATTTGTTTTCTTATTTTTTATATATTTTCAAAATATCGGTAAAAAAATATCTTCTTAGCTGTAATTTTTTTTATATTTTTGGATGAGAACATTAGGTGGATATTGATATAATTTTGTGCTTAAGTTATGTCATGAGAAATAAATGAATTTAAATGGAAAGATTTTGCTTTTAAACTCCTCTCAGTGACATACATTACCTGTCAGTGTGAAAATGACTATTATACAAAATAAACTGATAAAATTTTATTATAAAAATTACTCGGTGTGCATTAATTAAACTAAATTATATGAATTTATATGAACATGTAGAAATTTAAATTTCTACATTTAATATAAATCATACATTTAATAAATCTACTGCAATAGTTGCATATACTTTTATGAAGCTTTTATAGCTAACTTTTTTTTTATTAAAATTTAAAGTATTTATACCATATTATGTGTGTAATATTTATGAAAAAGGGGAAGTTCCGTCAGACTTCAAAAAGAGTATTATTGTCATGATTCCAAAGAAAG
>JAAAKQ030495985.1:0-20897 GCA_010016005.3 Zanna intricata | reverse complement strand
CCGTTAGACTTACTTGCTGTTGAGCGTAAGGAACGGTATGTGGCCAAGAAAGCTGGTCTTCTTACCTCGGATCGTTTGGGTTTAGGTAGAGGAATCGTATAATTATAGAAATTATTTTTTTAACGACAATGCTTTATTAACAATTTAATTATGTGATAACAATAAGATAACTAAGAGCGTTTAAGAATTTAAAATTTAAAAAAATGCCATATTAAAAATCATAAAACCTGTTTTTATGTGTAACCATTTGCCGAAATTATAATCCCATCCTTAAAATAAAGAAAAGGAATATTTTTCTAATGTAATCGCTCTGTCTTTTTTGAGATAAATTTTTATCTTATCTAACCCTTTATAAAGGCAATCGTTGTGGATAATCTAGTCGGAAGTTTCAGTTCCTTAGCTTGTATACATACCCTTGATTACAAGAATAAATCTGTTACAAAATCATATCAGGAATAAAAGTTAAAAGAAGGCTTTTCATTATTGCCCTGAGTTTATTATGTATTATTTCCATACTTTTTCTCTCTACAACAAAATATTATTGCATTTATATTACGGATAATTTTTCTTTTCAAATATCATTCTGTCTTCGTCGAATAACCTAATGGCATCTTCTTTTAATTATCATATACATTTATTTTTATGTAACTCATATAATCGAATACATTTGTTTTTTTATTTAAAAAAAAATCTAATTTGGACATCGGGATGACTTCTTTATACGCCTATTAAATTACATATAAAATGAAAAGTACATAAAATTTTATTTCATTAATAACTTCTGATATTTTTTTTATTGTTTTTATTGAATTACTATCAGTCGTAAAAATATTTTTACAATTAGAGATTTATAATTATTAATAAATCAATATATTTATATTAAAAACAAAAAAAAAAAAAAAAAATGAAGTCTGATTCGAACCAATGTGTATTATTTCCATACCCTTGTAAGAGTCAAATATTTCATTAATTAAAATTCTATTTGGCTATAACTCTGAAATCTATGAAAATAAGTACTTCTATGATATATCTTGAAAAGCTCTTAATGACGGCTTATCACTGCAGTTAAGAAAAAATTAAAAATCCAATTTTGGGCTTTTTTGGACAATTTTGATTGCAATCAAAAGAGGAGGTGCACAAATAGCTGTTACAACAGTCCTAAATAAAAAATTTCAATTTCTACGGCTAATCGTTTTTGATTATGCGAGATAAGTACGGAGAAAGGTCACGCCAAATTAGTCAAAATGGGTTCAGGGATGGTCAAAATGGATATTTCCATTGAAATCTGAAAACCGAAATTTTTCGCAATCACAATACTTCCTTCACTTCGTACAAGGAAGTAAAAATGTTTATTTTTATTACTTTAAATTAATTACTTTTAAATTACTATTAAAACGATTTATTAAGTTAAACAAACGATAAACCGTTTGTCCTTTTAAAAATTGAGAAAATATGGGTTATTAAACAATTAAAAGATCAAATTTAAAAAAAATATTTTTTTGTGGTTTTATGTTCGTTACGCTTTAAGTCGAGGTTATTTTTTTCTCTACTTATATTTCAATTTGCACGGAATTTTCAGTAATAGAATCTAATTAAAAAGCTAAAAGAAAACTGTGAATAAAATAAACTCTTGTATTTTTTTTAATCTCGGCTTGGCAAACTTGCCGATTATTGTAGAAAGTGATTAGTATATATTATGTAAATGAAAAGTGTTCTATGATGATCTTGTTCAAACACAACTCCGTACCTTATACACAGTCCCTGAGATTCACTTGGTTTCATCTACTTTGTATAAGCCGGCTCTGCACTAGATTCTGGTAGTCTCTGACGGTCATTTATGACGGTAGTCATACATAACATAAATGAGACTACTCATTTCTGTATGTTACAATTTACACTTCATACAGTTAACTTATAAATTACAGATACTCTTCAACAATTTAACATAGAAATTACATTAAATTTGAAATATATTAATATTTAACGATAATTATAACCTACGAAAATATATTCTTTAAACTTAACTGAATAATGTATTTTATTTACCACGAAATATTAACCGGCAAAAGATTAATAAACAGAAAAATACACCTAACCAAGGTATAGCACCAAGGCGATTTTTATTCGACAGATACAATTTCATGAAGATACGTATCAAATTTATAATCAAGCTTTAATAACAATAGTGGTTGTCGAGTAAACTAGTATTTTCCAATTTTATTTTTATGTATGCAAAAAGACCTTCTGGGGGCTCAATCTAGTCTATATTTGTTTAATGCATGTATCGCTTTATAGTATCGGGGCTCCATCACCTAGGCATCTTTCGTCTTGCGCCATTGGCTGGTTATAAATTGAATGAATCGTACATGTCGCAGTAATATGCAAGAAAATAAATAAACGTTTACGATTTTATACTGAACCAGGCTTTTAGTAGCTATTATATCTTGTTTAATAAATTCCTTATATTCTGCGATCATAAAAACGAAAATATATGTTTATATGGTTCCCTTGTGTTGTGAAATACATATATAAATATCTTCTTGTGAGTTTTACGATTTTTGAAACCGGAATTTAATTATGTTATTATACATTTAACATTTATGAATATGTTACATAAATATGTTATGTTTTTTTTTCAGGTTAGTAGTAATCGACCTGTTGCATGTAAAATGGATAATTTGAGTACATTATTATCTGCCGACCTGTAAGTTTATATTTAATTCAGTATTCCTCTTTAATAAGGAACTTTTAAACGATTTTATTTTTCGTTTACATTATACATAAAATATTTATTATGTAACTTTATTATTTAATTTTTTTTGGAGGGGATATTGTATCGCCACAGAACGTTGTAGACAGCAGAAAGCCAATCGCCGCCCCGGTCCCATTTTAAGTATCAAATGAGCTTTACATATGTTGAGCGATTATTATGTTGTTACTATTTTATTTATAAAAATTATTAAGTGAAAAAAGAAACATAAAAAAACAGTATTGGCTATTTAATATTTGGAGTAAGAAGAATATTAATAATTTAAACAAAACGTATTAAAAGAAAAGTTGCTAAAATATTTAAAAGCTTCGTAAAGTTTTTCAGAATTAGTTTAGTTTGTAGAATGAATTATGTAAATAAACATTAGACTGTGTTCGTGATCCTTTGAATATATTTTGTAGTGTTTTTTTCTGTTTGTGGCTCTGAAACGTGATTTGGTTTTCTTAACGGCGAAATATCAAATTTTATTCTATATTTATAGAATAAATATAAATGTTTTTTTGTATTACGTTAGTGCGTTTTTTTCCACTTACTTATTTGAAAAAAATTTATTCTTTTTATATACGAAGCAGCATTTTATATAGAATCAAGGGCCATTAATTGTTACCGCTAATAATTCCGACGAAGTGTTGATTTAGAATTTGTAAATAGAATATAATTTCAGGCTTTGTTTGATCGACTAAGAAAAATATATAATCATTTTTGGTACTTTTTGCAGATCTTAAAAAAATAAACAAAGAGTTTTTATACGATTTAGAAGAACGCTGAATCTTAATAAACGTTACTTTGAAGTTCTGATTTCGTAACGCAGATTTTTAAGTTTACGAACATTTTATTTGTAAATGTACTGTTTGTGATTTATTTATTGTTGTTTTTTTCTTCATGTAATCGACTATTTTATTTATTTCCCTATGATATAATAGTTTGCATTTTTTTTTTTTTTACCACTTTTTAGTGGGTTCAATTTTTTTATCTGTTTAACGTGTTAGAAATATTTATCTTATTGTGAAATGTATTCGTGTATATTATTTACGTTGTTGGATTAGATTCTATAGTCGTGTTTTGATTTTTTTAACTTTTATACGTAATTGTCTTTATTAAATTTTATTAATGATTAATGTAAACAAATTTATCACTAATTGAATCCGAAGTTTATATTTATGTTGTAGACACCGGATATAAATGCATAGATGTAATTATTAAATTCCTTCAATTTTTGGGTACTGAATTTATATGGTTATTTTATATTTACTTATTAATCTACTGTATAACTTATGTAAAATTTTTCATTGAAAACGTAGTTTACTGACGTCATTGCTTTGTTGCTTCTACACGTTAGTAGTATTTATTTTTTGATTAGGGAAGAAAGGATTATGCTGCAGAGTAGATAAGATGAAGTTACAGGCCTTGAAAACGAAATGAAACATTTTGTATTAGTTAAATGTTGCATTTTTTTAAACTAGTAAAGAACATAACTTATCCTATTTCCGTAAGTGCGTGTTTCTTTATCACAATATCCATTTGGCCTCCGTTCTTAATTCATTGCGTGTTAAATTCGGAAACTTCTCATCTTGTCTTGATTGACGGGTCGGAGTATTTGATGGATCTACATTCGGTCATGTGCTTTGCTTCCTCTTTTCTAACTCTCAGTTTTCTATCTCCTTAGCCACTGCGATGATGGTATGTTTTTCACTCGTGAAAATTCTTGCTTAATCGCACCAGCTGTAACTGTAACAGTTTTTTCTGTAATGATAGAAAGACTTTACGGACATTCTGTATGATGTCCGACTCAGTCTCGTTTTAAATTTTTCATGCTTTCTCAGGATACTTCCATAATATCGTTTCTTATTTTATAAAAAATATTAGAATTTTTCATTTATCCCGTAATAACCAATATTCTTTTAACTGTAACAATAATAACAGTAAAATAATTCTTATAGATTTAATTCTTAGGTTTAATTCTTATAGATAATTAAAATATAGGTTATTTACTTAGTAAAGTATATTTGCTGTTTAAAGTGTTTATTATTTTATTTATTCGCATTTTTTATTACGATTTTTGTACTAAGTTTATTGGTGACTAATCATGTATCACCCATAAACAAATTCAACAGATACATTTTTATGGTAAAAAAAAAATTCTTATTATTTCGAAATTATTTTTTTATATTTTTTTTTAAAAGATTATATCATTGTTAGATTAATGCATTCATAATTACCCAAAGAAAACTAATTATTTTTTAGTTAGTTGATCTCTTCCAGTTTTATAAGATATTGTGTATATTTTCTATAATATAATTATTAAAAAAACACTACTACTAGTTATCAAATCTATCTAGAATAATTATGAAGCGCGAAAAGAAAAATAGTTGAACAAGTTTTTCTTTCTTTTCATAAATTTTTTTAAGGTTTTCTTTTTGTATTTTTTCAAGATACAGTAAGTTAGTCAGCGATGTGAAATTTAATATTACTTCTATCTACATTTTATATTGTAGTCTGGTGTCTGTTAGAGTTAACAAAGTGAAGTCTATTAAAATCACAATCTCATATAGCCTACACAGACACCATTATAATATAAAATGTAGAAGTAATATTAAATTTCACATCGTCGACTAACTTATTATATCCTGAAAAAATGACTATAAAAAATAAAGAAAAACATGTTTAACTATTTTTTATTCGTTTTTCATAGGTTTTTTTTTAGAAATGTTTTGCTATTTAAACAGAAATTTCAAAGTTAATGAAAAATAAATGTGAATGATAATGTATGATAAATGTGGTGCTATCCGCGGTGCATTCCTGCTCCCTTTCGCCGAGTTCATTTTTCCCTTAGGAAAAATGAACTCGGCGAAAAAAATGAACTTTTTATCTTAAAACTTCATAAAAAATGAACTTTTTATCTTAAGAACCATAAATTTTTCGAAAATGTCACAAAGGCAAAAAGTATTTTTTTTTTTATCTATAGTTTTACGGAATACTATCTTTACAATTTAAAAATAGTGTAATTTTTAAATTTTGTCCCACAGTGTTGAAGGATCCACTCCTTCTAGATAAGACAATTTGCCCACCGGGTTGGTCTAGTGGTTAACGTGACATCGCAAATCACGTGGTTTCAAAGAATCATCCTGGTAGTGGTTTCGAAGTTGGTTTCGAGAGTTGTAAGGTTCAAATCCTAGTAAAGGTAGTTATTTGAATAATAGATCGTAAATATTGTTTTCTTTGGTGGTTGGGTTTCAATTAATCATACTTTTCAGGAGCGGTTGATCTGAGTTTGTACCCTTCATTAACATTCAAACATTTAATTTTCATTCATCCTCTGAAGTAATACCTTACGGTAGCTCCGGAGACTAAACAGAAAAAGAGAAAGATAAGACAATTTAAGATAACCTACGTTACGTCCAGATTGATAACCTGTTATTACCCGGAAGTTGGTTGGATCTCTGAAGGTAGAGAAAGGAACAAACATACATTACAGTTAAATACAACACGATTCCTCCTATGGACGTACTCGAGTAAAAAGAAAATAAAAAATAAATGTTTTTATGACAAAATCGTTCTTCTACTAACACATTCAATAAAATATTTATTTATTACGATAATAAACCGTCTTAAAAAAAAACATCTGATTTAGTAGTCTAATTTAATTTCCAATTTAATTGGAAAACTAAAACTAAATTTCGGATGAAATTAAATACTAAAATATTATCAAATTAATGTGAATTTTATTAATTGAACTTCAAAATATTTGCGGCGTGATTACAAAGATAGAGTTATTTTTTGTTATTCCGTTGTAATTTATTCCTTATTTTTTAAAACGCTAATGTCCTTATTCTATTTCCAAAAAAAGAATAAAACTATTTTAAAAACCAACAAATATCAAAAATTCTATTTCAAATTTTTGAATAGATCTCCGTCCTCACTAATACTGTCTTCTGAGATTTGCAAAAAACAGCAGTTATTTAAATTAACTGCTTCAACGTGTATGGAAATGTAAAGTAAATCTCATTATACAATAACTAAAAGGATAGACTCCTTTAAAAGTTTCATTACGTTAAATTTTGTTATCTTGTAATTATAATGTTGTCGAATCCGCTTTGAATTTGTGTTCTTTAAGCTGCATATATTACACTGTATCACGCGAATGAACCTCTTTATCATGTAAATCACGTATTGAAACGAATTTTAATATATCTGTCATGTACTAATCGTTTTGATGTTATATTTAATACAGTATTTCTGTTATAAGGTCAACACCATATTAATCCGCGCTGTAATTTCGATATTTTGAAGGGATTTAATATTAAATTTGTTGGTGAGCGTTCGTGGATCGGTGTGTAATTTATTGTATTGTATTTAATGGAAAATTTAATCTGATCTTCAGATTAATTTCTCGTTCCACTATGTACAATGAAAGACGAAGCTTGGTTTTGTAATAACGTGATTAATCGGTGATGATTTACAAACATTAGATACGTAGCCTATATAAAGCCTGTTATTTTTGAAAGCCCTTGTTTATAGTTATTTGTTTGTTTTATTAAGTAAAAGTTAATAATCCGATTACGGTTACTAATAAAGATGAGTTTTGTTGCGTATGAAAAACGTCTAGTCCGACCGATATTCGAACCTAGAACTTTAGAAGGAATAATAAAAATTATTAAGATATTTTACGGCTATTAAATCTAAATTATCCAATTTTTAGTGTATTTTTTGATGTAGATTTGTCTTTGAGACCGCGCATCCCGTTTTTTTACAATAAAAAAACTTCTCTTTCATGTAGTTTTTATCTCACGTATTATAAATTTTTAGTTTATTAGTTTATAAATTTCCTTACCGATTTGCATAGCGAAGTACTGTAGTTCAAAATGTTTTCGATCGCACTGAAAAAAGAAATTTTATTTTACGTGAAAGTTTTCTGAAATCGTTGGCCTGTTTCTAGTTTACCATTACAGTATAAATCCTGTAACTTCTTGCTCATCATTATTATTACACCTTCTTGAGCAGTCCGAAAGGCTTAATTCGATTTGAAACTTATTTTTAATAAATTGTGAGCGATTGTTCATCTATCAGGAATCTGTAAAATAGTTTTCATTTATATACATCATTAAAATTTCAAAGTTGATGCAGCGATCTTCCTCCATGAATTTTACGGTGAGTAAATACAGTTCCATCTAATTCTACTGCAAGCCATTCTCTACCAATTTTCCGTCATCGTCTTTGGTTATTTCACTTTTTTGATTTGTCACACGGAATCAGAATGAAATTAAAAATTAAAGAAAAAGCATACTTGTACATCAAGATATAAGTGGGAGGGTTAAGTTAATAGACGAATACAGTAGTAATATGTGTTATATTGAAGTGAAAACTTTTTTTGGCGCGTTGTGCCGGAAGCTTTTGTGATAGACTTTGTATGGAGAAAAAAAATAGCTGACTAGTAATCAAAAATCGTCAGGAGACGTTAAACATATATATATATATATATATAGGAAAGAAAGACATGGAGCAAGAATATATACATATATGCATGTAATACATATAAAATGAAAGGTGGGAGAAAAAACATCGGTAATCCGTAGGTGATTCCCAATACACTTCTCTCTCTCTCCCTCCCTCCCACCACTCACCTTCAAACCCTCTCTCTCTCTTTTTTTTTTATACTTACGCTTACGCACATATACGTTTACGTCAATATACAGTAAAAAAAAGACGTTGATTCCTCTTCTCTTTCTTTCTTCCGCTCTTTTTCTCTCTTTCTGTGTACCAGTACGCGTATACGTATGTATTAATACAGTATAGAAAGACCTGTTGTAGTATCCGGAACATGTTGCTTTGTAGATATGGTTATGTATATCTATACGTATTGAAATGTTTATTAAGTTAATTATATAAAATTAATTTTAAAACCAATTTAATTTTTATTATCAAATTATTTAATTAACCATTGCACTATATTATAAATAGATTTCTTAACTAGTCTATTAAGTCCTTTTAAATGAATAAACACATACATTAGAATCAGCAATAGAATCAAATATAATTATTAACCAATGATCGGAACTCATTGTTTTAAGTTTTCACTTCTGTTGGCCAGTCCCCCGATTAGCTATTTTTATTATTAAATTTTTTTGATGTTTTTTCTGGTAAAGCACATTTTTTACACCCAGGATTTAAAAAAAACATCTATTTTTTTCTTTGCATTCAGTAAATAACTTATTTTTGTTGCTTCATTAATTTATTTTCTAAAAAAAAGTTTTATTTCTTTTTTATACTGGGTTACATAGTCTTTAATTCAAGATGTAAATTATAGGTGCTATAACGGTTAACTTTTGACCAAAAACGGAACGGAAGTTGATTTTACTTATCTATCTGACTTACACGACCAGAATGATTAATTATCGATTACCGATACGATGCTGATAATCTTGTGAATTGTAATGTAATAGGAGTATTGCACGATAATTTAATTATCATCATCATTATTATTATTATTAATTATGTATGTATATTTAATACTGTAATTAGTTTTATTTAAAGAACATGAGTATATTAAATGTTTCTTCCTGTGAATAGAATTATATTTTTAATATTACTACGTATTTATTCGTGTAATGTGTACACTCCTTTTCTTTGAGATAAGGAAAACTTTTACATGATAATTGATAACAAATTGTAATTGTTTAATGTTGAAATTTCAACATAGGTAGTAAAATAACATAGTTAAAATGTAAATATTATTTGGTTTTAGTGTTATTCAGTTCACCTTATAATAAAAAAAATTATTGTATGTATAGCAAAATATTTTTCATTTTATGCGATACCTATCTTACTTTGTTGCCGGACAGGCAAGAATTGAAACGGGTATTTCTTAATTTTTTATCACTTAAAATGAATAACGCATCGTTTTACCTTCAGTCTCCCGTAACGGTTTAAGTCTTACAAAATTTTGCAATAATTGAACGCTTAGCCAGTAAAATAATCATCTCCTTTTATGTGCGTTTTTTTTTTCAACGAATGTTCTTTATCATATGTGAGCGCGGGCTCATGAATCATTGTATGTTAAAATTTCACGTATTTGTAATTCTCACAGCTATTAAACGGAGCTATTCAAATTAACTTTCCTGTATATCCATTCCATTCATTAATTCTTTCATTCAGTCGATTGTGACTGTATATTTATGCGTAGGACAACTATTTGTAATTCAGTTTTTGACATTTAAATTATTATGAAATTTAAATGGTTTTTTTTAAAATCTTTATATTAATGAGAAAAATTCATATTTATTTTTAGATAACAAAAGAGATATACAAATCGAAGTTACGTAAATGTTATTTTTAAAGAGGAATTAAGTAATATTAGTTATCCTAAACTTACGTCACGTTGAAAAATGTTTTAATCCGTTCCATTTTAGTTCTTTGTACGAAGTAAAGGAAGTATTGTGATCGCGAAAAATTTCGGTTTTTAGATTTCAACGGAAATATCCATTTTGACTAGTTTCGGCGTGAGGTCTGTATGTACGTTTTGACTATGTATCTCGCTTAATTGAAAAACGATCAGCCGTAGGATGTTGAAATTTTGGCTCTAGTACTGTTGTAACATCTAGCTATTCACTTCCTTTTTCGATTGCAATCGACTAGACCAAAATTATCCAAAAATGCCCAAAATAAAAAAAAATGGATTTTGGACTTTTTTATCTGCAGTAATAGACGACCCTCATTGAGAGATTTTTTTTTCATTTTTCAACGTATAGTTAGTATTTCAAGTTCCTACATTGTATTTTTTTTAGCTCATTTTTTATTGTTTATTTTTTGTTGACATAATTTGTAAGCTATAAATAAAAAATACTTGACAAAGAATTAAATCATATCATAGTCACATAAGACATCATATCTAGTACTGAAGAGTTAGCCTTCATAGACAAAATTAATTATGTTTGTACTGGTCAAAACATTTAGCTGAAAACAGCTGCGTTGTTTATGTTAAGCACTGGATTTAGGAATGAATTAATTTTGTTTTAGTCTTATAGTTGTCTTAAGTTTTCAAATTTTCAAATTATGTAAATGATACGGATGCCTTTTGTTATGTATGTGGTGAGTTTACCAAAAAATCAAATAGAAAAAAAAAACATTACACCTTTAATTAAAAAGCATATCATTTCTACTTTCAGTGTAAAATTGATGATTAGGATAAGATGTGGGATCCTTATATAGTATGCGCTAATTGTTCTGCATATTGAACAATTAGCACAAAGAGGCTGAAAGGCACACTGAATGCTTTAATGGTGTACCTACGGTTTACCATGAACAAAAGGATTCTGTAACCGATTGTTACTTTTGTTTAACAAGTGTGTCTTATATTATGTGTTTTCGGTGCATTAAATCCTATAGTTCTTGCCCATTTACAAAACCGTTGATGTGGAACTTAGCCACGAAAATTAACTTAGCCTCGACATTTTCTCGCAAACGTTCCATGTTTGCCTCTGTCCTAGCTGACTGTGATCACCCGATACGTGGAAGGTCAATTACTGAACCCTGTTACTGAGGCTCATTAATGAACAAATCATTGATTCCGAGGGCGCAGTCTAAGGTTAAAGCATTTTCGATACGTTTATTTGTATATTTTCTAACAACTGAATGTTTGTTTTCAAAATAAAACTAATGGATCTTTGTGCGTTGTAGGATTGCGAATAATTTTTCTATGGTGAGTTTTCAGACTACTGACCACAATTTCTAAAAAAAGAAAAAAGTCCAAAAGAAAAGAAAAGTAGTCC
Source organism: Zanna intricata (assembly GCA_010016005.3). Classification (NCBI taxonomy): domain Eukaryota; kingdom Metazoa; phylum Arthropoda; class Insecta; order Hemiptera; family Fulgoridae; genus Zanna; species Zanna intricata. Next base: position 9,362 of record JAAAKQ030495985.1, on the reverse strand, counting down.
AAACTCGACAGCCGGATCCATCTAGCGGCCCATCAGCCATGATGGCTGATGGGCCGATATTTAATTTTTTATTTATATAACATGTACAAAAATAATATTTTTAATTTGTTTTGTTGGTATTGTTTTTCCATTAATTATTTTTTTCTTTTTTTACTTTATAACTATTTGTTTGTTAAAATTTCATTTATTTTGATATTTACTTTTCCTAATTCCCCTGCAATTTACCTATTATATTATTCAAGGACAGATGCGGATATTTAATTATAAGAGTTTTATTTTTTTAAACAATTTTTGATTTTTTTAAAAAATACAATCTTTTTCTTATCGTTAAGTAATTCATTATATGTAGTAGTTTAGAAGATAAAACGACGGTGAGAAAAATTATTTCTTCCGTTAAAACAGATTTTAGTGAAATATTCCCGTCTGTAATTACCGTTTGCCACAGGTGCGCGAAGTTTTTTATTAATATATTACTAAGGCTTGGTATGACGCAATGTTTTGTATGACTAAAGTTTTACGTCAGTCGAAATTTATTGAAAATTCTTTAAAGAATTAATTGTGTAAAAAATTCAGAGAATTATTATTATTGTGTAAAGAAAATAGAATATAATAAATTAAAATTAGTATTGTGTTCCTTTAGCGATAGTATGCTTTTTAATATATTTTTTTTAAAACATCAGTATGTAAGATTTAGTTTCTGTGTTTAGCGTCATTAGCTATTATTTAATTCCCTTGTTAAAAATTTAGTTATTTTTTATGAAATATCTCTCAGGATACTTATATCAAGATTAGGAACAATTAGTAAATTTTCAAAAAATCAGACGGGATGTTTATTGTAAATATTGATCAGGAATTTATAAATATAAATGTTAATATAATGTAAAGAATTAAGTAAAATTTTCTGTACGGGATTGTTTCCAAGAATGCTCATCTTAGCTTCTCGGTTGTAGATAGTTACGTTATCGTGTCACGACAGTTCATTAATCAGCGTTATTTCATGACTGTCATCTTCTTCAACACAGATGCCTTCGCCTCACAGTATCTATCCTTGGTGCAATATCTCGAATCTACAGTATACTAAACGGTGAAACGACCACAAAACAGTGAGAGTAGAACTGTATTACAATTCCCTCGGCTTATGACTGGTCTGGAATCATTCCCACAATACCAGTCGCTCGTTTCATTGTTATTAATATTAATAATCTTTTAACCGCATAAGTATTATGCTTTATAAATAAAAAACTTGTCAACATGAAAAATGAGTTGTTTTTCCTTAACTCAGAAGACTAATTATTGGAATTACTTTGCTCATGTGTAATAGTGTGCAAACTATAATAATCACTTTTTCGATTAAGTTTTTTTTTTCTTCTCGGAAATCTACTAATTACTTCATAAATTTAATTCATGTAGTAGATACGGAGCGTAAATGTAATTGGCGTCATATTGTATTATTATTGAATCGACTATATTTTAAAGGATGTCCCTTAAACATGAGTATATTACTTGAAAAATTGTATTGCCAAAGTAAAATCATCAGTTTTCACGTTGCATTATTCATGAAATCAGATCAGGTAGTTGGATTTAATTAACGGATGTGAGTCATGTTTTCAGAATTGGAATATAAGTACAAGAAATTCTGCCAGCATTTGCGGTAATGGGAGAATATTCCCTGCATTTCATACTAGAGCTATGGATTTAGATTTTCTTCAGTACAGGCCGGTTCTCTCATACTTCCGATCAAAGTAATCCAGATATTTTTTACAGTAGGATTGAGATTGTGGGAATTTCCTCTTCCAGTACAAATTTTGAAAGAAAATACGCTTCAGAAGCTTTATAATGCTTCTTTTTACTTACGATACGGCTTAAGGTTTTATTAATAAATGACGACTTTTTATATCGGGTACAATTTCAGGAAGTACCACACAAATTTTACTACAGCTTGTATTATCCGATGAACAACTTGATTCAGAATAAAATTTTTGAATTTGATTTTTTTACATAAAGAAAACGTTGTAAAAAAACACAATAAAGTCCGTTTCACCTGAAAAATGTTTTTTTATTTTATTTTTCAGCTTAGTTTCGTCTCTTGCTTTTAGGGACATAGGAAATCGTTTTATTTCCTCTGATAGCTACATTTTGTAATCAATAGAATCATAAATATTCGTACGGTATCCGGCTAGTTAGAATCAAGATTAAAGCTATGCAGCCTGAGATAACAAAATCTTTTTTTAACAAGTTATATCATCAGTACTGCTTTTCGTTTTCTTCCACAATACCTAGCCTTTTAAGGAAAAACAATGCCTGTCTATTTTTAATAAAAAAATTTTTTCATTACTTTAACTAATACCATGATAATCCCTGTGTTGTAGAAAAAAGTTCTCAAAATTTTAGTATCTTCATTATTTTTTTAAGCATGCCATTATTTAAAAACCAAATAAAAAAAATCTCTTGTCCTAAGACAAACCATTTACCTTATAAACCTACTGATATTTGCTATAGTTAGTCAAATATATTCATGCAAAAATGTAAATAAGTAAGGAATTAATTGTAATACAAAAACATCTTTTTTTACATTATTGGAATGAACAGTTTAAGTAAAGAACGCCAAAAATTATATTATTTAACAAAGTTATTTTAAGCTGAAAAACTGTATTTTTCAACTTAACTTTTTTGTTAATTACACCCTATTTTGTAGAAAATAATGGTAATACAGTTCTGCCCATGTTTTTTTTTTTTTTCATTTTTCAGGACAACAACCATAAGAAACCACTAAATTCGCTACTTAATTTACCTTTCAACAATTTTAGTAGGATTTCATTTCAGTGGAGGAGCAGAAATCGAAGCGAAATCTTTTGCTAGCCGTAACTCGCTAACGAAGCGGTGGACCCATGACTATACGAACCCATTTCATTGTTTCATTGAGAGAAATACGCCTAGGAAGTCTAGCAGAATCCTCCTGGAACATTCTTTATGCATGTATATATATATATATATATATATATATATTTATTTAGTCCGTTTTTAACCTCTGCAGTCATATTTTAGCTTATCTGACTTTTAATCACTGTTTTTTTTATCAATAAAAACCTATTTTAAACACATTTTTGTAAGTAATTCAAATCTCTACGATAACCAGACATGTTTATTTTCGATTAGCATGCATACCTGCTCAGTATATTTTTAAACATGCATGAAAAATTAATTTGAGTTTTTGTCGGCTAAAAAAATGATTGCGCAGTTGTTAGCAAGAAGATGCACTTTTCGTAATTTTCCACTTGCCATCTTGCTGCATCACAAAGAACCACGGCTTCTAACTAGTCCCGCTCATATTTTTTCGACCTTAAATTGAGCTTAATTCCAAAACGACTAAACCAATTTTCATCAAATTTTCGTATGCACAACTTAAGATTCATTTCTACAATTTATCTAAATTTAAAAAAATATTGATGTAATAGTTTTGGAGATTTTCGAACCACAAAATCTATACATAGGCATATATATATATATATTTATATACGAACGCAATAACGTAGTATCTTCGAAAAGTGGGTAATAAACTAAATTTCATTAATATTTTTTGATAAATAAAAAGGATGCTTTAAAATTAGTTTTGGAGATTTTCGAACCATAAAATCTATTACATAGGCGTATATATGTACATACAAACGTAATAACGTAGTATCTTCGAAAAGTCGGTAATAAACTAAATTTCATTAATATTTTTAATAAATAAAAAGGATGCTTTAAAATTTATTCAATACGATTAGGCTGTTCATATATGCAAGTAAATTATTGTTTCATGAAATGTCGTCAATCGTTTTTATTTTTGTTTTATATTTTTAAACAAAGAGATTTGTCTCGGTCTGTTTATTTGTAGATTTCAAACACTTCAGACATTCTTTAGGCGAAAGAAGTGGTTAATAAAATATTTTTTTGCTAATCCAGCTTGTTCATTTCGAACGATTTGTCCGTGTTCTTCGGAATTTTTTTATCTTAATGAGTTGTATTGATCTCTTCTTTTACGTTTATAGTTTCTGGAATTTCACATTAAAATTCTCTTTTGTTTCATTGCCTGAAACATTTATGTATTTTGTTTTAGCATAATTTTACTTTTATCTTGAATTGAAACAAAAGAACATAGCGATTATTATATATGTATTATTTTAATTCTATCTTCAAAAAAAAATTAATGATGTTACTATGTTTTTAACATTAAAAAAAAAACTATTCCTTTGTCCCGCAGAAAATAAAAAAGTATAACAGTATCGAGAAAACTAATTTAAAATTGATGTGATATTATATTCGCTAACTGCAAATCTTATTTTATTTTACATTTAGATATTTAAACTTTTTCTTGGTTGTTCCGAAAATGTGTAGTTTTCTTGTTATGTAGTTAACTATTTCTGTAGAAAAATAAAACGAGCAAAATCCAACTGCTTAAACACATTCCATTTAAATAAAATGTATATATATATATATATATAAAATTTAAAAAAGATCCTCTTTTCCTGTAACGTTTTTGGAAAACTAAACATAATAAGATAATACAAAATTTCTTAAGAATCTCACAATCCTCATGATTTGTGCATTTTTAACAATATACATATTTACAGATACACATACATTTTGGCTTCTGTTCACCATTTGGGTCAATTTACAGATTAACGTACTCATTAAATCGGGGCATTTTACATTAAATCTTTTACACACAAGTACATAAGTGATTCAGCACTACTACAAACAAACAGTGAAAATCAATTAAGAAATTTTTTTCAGTACGGTGGTTTAATTCGTCCGAAAAAAGATTGTTAAAGGTATCTTGAAAATAAACTTTAAAAAGAAACAGATTTTTTGGGGGGATTTTTCCGTTTGCTGAAAAGTAACAAGTATGTTACTGCGGTTGAAATTAAAAAAAAAAACAACAATTAACTTTTTTAAGGACTCCCTAAACTATATATATAGGTTCTTTATTGATAACGAAATCAAATGGAAAAGACAACCTTTGCATGAACCAGCTCTTAAATATCTTGTTTTGTAATCTTCCAAATTTTATACACGTATTTCATTTGTCACTGGAGAGTAACGTAATAAGTTAGGTGTTATTCCTTAAGCTCTTAATTGGTAAGGGATTAATTTATTTTTTTTAAATCTGTAATAATTAGAGTTGTCCGATTTGTTGACATGAAATTGGTACGGAATTTATATCAATTGTTAAACGCTTTAGTCAATGTCTCCAGAGATACGAGTATATTTTTCGTTTTGAATGAGATCAACCAATTTTTTGCACTACGATTAATCTTTGAAACAGTTCAATCGATTAGTTATAAATTATGCATGCAGTGTGCTTTCACTAGAGTATTGTCACACATTTTACCTTCTGCATTCTTTGTACGTTTATTTATGTGATCGGGAGGCGGGAGATTACTACTTTATTACATCACAGATTAGTATCTGTCTGTCCTTGTATAGAATTTTTTACTCGTTTGTATTTCTTATGGATATATCTTGCTAAGAAATTTCTAACGTTGGTTGAAATCGTATTTAACCCGCCCGAAATAAATTTTTTTCGAGTTAACTCTAAAACGGCAGAATGTATTTGAATTTTACTGGATTATATAACAGAAATGTTTAGCTTTAAGTTCTGTGCGTGAGGTTCCTCCAACATTTGTGTAAAAAAATAATATTTTCTTATATTTGATTATTATCAATAAAAGGGAGGGGAAAGTTATTCATACAAATCACAACAATTTTTTTCATATTATTTGTTGAAATTTTGAGTGAAGGCCGCCTACTTTGCTGAAAATTGGTTTTAAAATTTACTCTCTTAAAATGTTTTTTGATTGGAAAGTTATATACTCGTATAACTAAAATATATTTATGGATAATATATGGTCTAGATTGGAAGGAGTGTTGTATTATATAACTCCTTTGTAAACTAAGAGTACTGTTGGTTGAGGAAAATTAATACAGATACTCAAATACGTACATACGTAGAACTCAAATACTACAAATACGTAGATTCATCTACGTATGTCTTTATAATTAACGAAATATAATTAAAGAAAAAACGAGTTAAAGATAATTGGAAATAATTGAAATGGTTATAATAAAACAACAAAAGGATCTTATGAGTGAGGGAAAAAATTATTTTTTTACCGGAAACTATTAGTTAAGTCATTTTACAAAAATATATTTAAAAAAAAAAACATTTCTGTAGGAAAAAGGTTCTAATAAAATAAAATTTATAATTAATAAATAAAGTAAGGAAAAAAAAGAGATGATTTAAACATCGACAAACTATGTCACACATCTCTAATTTGATATTTACTATTTCCACTAGACGCATTACATATTTTCCGATGTCTTTGAAGCTTTGATGTGAGCGAATGATTTGTATATAGCACGATATCGACTTCGTCACAATTTTTTTAACAATACTTTCACGATCGCCAATTATAATGAGAAGATGATTCGTAAATAACCAACACGATATCAAACTTCCTCACAATAATGTATTTAACACAACAACAAACAAACAAACATTTACAACGCTTAACAAAATCTATATGAAACAAATTTTAACTTCGCGCAGACTACATCGGCAGCATACCTTTGGACACGTCACACAAAATGAACCAATTCACGGGTCGCTCACCCCGCTTTATATATACTGTTAGCTGTCTGTTTGGAAAACGCTAGAAAGTTTTATTACAAATATCTTCTTTTTTTATAAACACAATTAATTCTAAACAATATAAATAATTACTTTAATTACAAAACTGAATTTTATCAATGTAAATTGCCAAATAAAAATTCATCCTTTTGTAAAAATAGCAATTCAAACAAAAATACAACTTTACTGTTTCTAGTAGAATCTCGTACTTTTTATGAGTTTCTAGCAAGTTCGAAATCTGACCACACATAATAAAGACTGAATTATTTAAATACTATTTAATACTAAAATTACAATATGTAATATTGTTATATTATTACAATTTAACAATGTTTATCATTTTAATTAGTTGTAAATTTATTTTGTGGACTTCGATATATATGGGGAGTTATAATAATTTTTATGAAAACCTTGTGTTACAAACAGCTTAAAAACTCGCTACATAATAATGTGAAAAATTGGCGATGGTTTTACGTTTTATCCTTTTTTCCGTTAACGTATGCGATAAATTTTTTAAACTAAATTTACTTTAAAAAATTAAAAAAAACAAAAAAAAAACATTTTAAGACAATTTTTAAATTTAATTTGATTTCGACTTCACGCCAATCGGCATTAGTAAGGCATCATTAAGGGAGAACTCTGATTGCACTGCTGTGGAAGGCTAATTTTGGGAATTTGCTAGCCACCAGCCATTATGGCTCCAAGCGCTGTAAAAATGGGGGACAGATACTTCCTGGCATACTGCGAGCAAGGCGTGGCAGTGAATTGCTGTCTTTTATTATTAAGATGTATTAGATTAACAGGTTATATATTTTAGTATAGATGGGGTGCGCTTACCCAATTAGTTTAATATATAACGAGTGAACGGCGGGACACGTAAGCAAGTGGTGTTGTGCGCCACGCTTAGACCATTCACGCAATTAGTTTAGCTCCAGAAGCTTTAGTAATATGATCGCTTAAACGTTTCCGAGTCATAGTAGTTTCCGTGGCACGGACATTCGGTCTTATGCTCTAGTGCGACCGAATGGGGTGGTAGTGGGAGAAATGCCAGTAAACCAATTCACATCAATTTCACCGCACTGCTGTGGAAGGCTGATATTGGGAACTGGCTGGCTAACAGCCATTATGGCTCCAAGCACTGTAAAAATGGTGGACAGGTACTTCCTGGCATACAGCGACCTAAGCGTGGCAGCGAATTGCTGTCCTTTTATTTTATTGTATAAATTTACCGATATTTTGTTTTAAATATTGACAGTCATAATTTAAATATAGACAGGGTGCGCCTACTCGATTCAATTTAATATGTTACAAGTGGACGGTGGGACACGTAAGTGAGTGGTGTAGTGCGCCATGCTTGTCCGTCCATGCTGATGGGGGTTAGCTCTAGGAGCAATTATTTTTTGGTCGCTTAACTGTTTTTAGGTACAAAAGCCGTTTGAGGCATGGACATTCGGTCTTATGCTTTAGGGCGACCGAATGGAGTGGTGGCGGGATAGATGCCAACCAAAGCAATTCACGTCAACTTGAAACGCGCAAAAAATCTAAATAAATATTTCTTATTAACTGTTAAATAACTCTGTTGGCAATTTCTCTTTGTCTTTGAATAAATTTGAAGATTTTTCGAATAACGATTTTCAAGTTATCAACCATTTTTCACATAATAGAATAATTATTTTCTTTTAAATTAAAAGACTTGTATCTTAATTTTTGATAAACTGGATAAGAAAATGCTTATTAAAATCACAAAAAAATCCATTAATAAGCAATGAATAAATTAATTATTGGAAATAAAGTAATGATTAAATATTTCATGCCAATGCGAGCAGTGTTCAATCGCTTTGTATTCATCTATCGATTCTTATACGGCTTTAGTTATGCAGTGTCATTTATCAGTTGTTTCCTTTCTATCTAAACATAATTTCTTTTTTAAATTAATTATTACTGCATAAACCCATGGACCACGTGCAACCAGGTTTGAAAAATTGAAACAAGTAAAAAAAAAAAAAAATATGGTTACTTTTTTCCATTTCATTCCATTTCAACAAAACCTTAGAAGATTGAAAGTATAACAGCAATATTTATTTGCATAATGCAAGTTACCTATATCTATACTGTAAGTACTTAATTAAAATCATATAAATTAATAGGTATTATTTATCTTAGTTACCGTCATCTGTGCTCGAGTTTACTTCATTCGTAAAATTCCAATTGCCTTCATTATCATTTAACCACATGCGACTTTATAAACAATATGAAGCTCGCACTTCGCGCAAGGTGGCAAGAAGTGTGGACAGTTACAGTCGACAATAAACTGCGGTATATTAAAGATTCTATGTTGCCATGGGTTTCCTCATGCAGAAAAAGTCGTCGTAAGGAAGTTGTCCTCGGTCGATTGCGGATAGTGGATACAAGGGCTACCCATGGGTACCTTATGTCTGGAGAAAATCCGCCAATCTGTACAAGATGTGACTGCCGACTGATTGTACGTCACATCTTGACAGATTGCATTTGTTATGTGGCCTTATGTCGCAAGTTCAAAATATCTAAGAATATTCGGCATATACTAAGAAACGACGATTCAGTAATAGTTAGGGTTTCGAATTCTTGCGACACGTTAGGATTTTTAACAAAATTTAAGGTTTTAAATAATTTCCGTTTTCCATTATTTTGGTATCCGTTACGGGGCCAT
>JAAAKQ030495974.1:0-20897 GCA_010016005.3 Zanna intricata | reverse complement strand
TATTTTCTACTAAAAAACCGGTTTTCGAATTTCATAATTTTCTCCAAAAAACCGGTTTTTAAAAACCGACAAACCCTAGTTCGTAGACATGACATCTGTAATGATGTATGGAATTATTATGCATTATCCAGTATGAAATACATCTAAGTAACAGAGAGTCGAATTACAATGTATAACCAAGTGTTAATGTTCCAGAAATTTGGAGTGACAGAACAAAATTACTTACTAATAGAACATAAGAGTCTAGATGGAGTAAATTCTATTAACATATAAGTGCAGAATATTATTTCAGAAGCAATAAATTAAAGAAGTGGGTTCACAAATACTGTAATGTATTAGACTATGCCTAATTACGATCCCATTAAACAAAGTTCTGTCGTATGAATATGAATCGTTTTAATAATGATGATAATAATAATAATAATAATAAGAAATAATAGTAATGATGAAAATATAAATTTAGGAAATGAGAAGGGATGATTGATTTACCACTGCAGACATAGGAACAGTTAACTATGTACTCTAGAAGAATTGAGAATGCAAGACGATAGCTAGAAGTTCAATGGATACACGATAAGTGAAAATTATCTAATACCTGATTTGAATTAAATGTTGAAACTAGTGACTGTAAGATGTTAGTTGCTCTGCAAAATCAATTCATTTGTACTTAAGACTTCAAGTCTAGATACTAACGGGTAAAAGTAGAGAAAAGATCCAGATCTTTATCTTCATTGGATTGTTTGTGATTTTAAAGTGAAGCCATAAGTTTTAAAAGGTATAAGATAAGGTTTTACCGAGATCTACTGAAATATCTTTTTCAAAAGTATATATATTTAAATGATAAAGTAGAAATTTTCAGTTACATCTAGTTCATCTAGCTAATATGGTGAAAAGAGTAAAAATTCGAAGACTAATCTATTAGTTAAACAAATTTCATTCAGCTAACATCAAAGAAACCAAGGTAGTCTATGAATTGAACAGCCGAGGGATTGGAAAAAGAAAGACCGCCTACCGACCAAATATTCTAAATCAACACGAATGATAGCCGCACACCTTAGTAATGGTAACATTCAACAACACCTGTTATATTTTCATATCGATATTAGATTCTTATGATCAATTGCTGTGTTCTGTTCAGAAGGAGAAAGAAGAATTTCGTGGAATAAGTCAGTTAGTTTTTATCTGCCGAAAAAGTTACAGTAACAAAAGGGATATTACCTCTTTTATAATATTATGGAAAAAAAGACAGTAGTATTTTGAAAATAATTATCCAGTTTACCAACTAATCAGTTGTCTGATCATTTGGCAAATTCCATGTTAATTAAAAGAATGAAATTTCTAGATTTTCAGACCTAAACTGAAATTAGTTTGAAGGCTTTAATAACAGAAGATTTTGATTACGAAATCTCTCATAAACCGATTGAATAACACAGTGCCCGACTGCAAGTCTGAAGAATTTAAAGATAATAAGAATGCAAGAATAATCGGAAAATTTAAAGATGTTGGTTTCACTTGGTACACGTCATTTCTAATAAGTTCGAAGTTAAATAGCTCATGTCATAATAAAGGTAAAAATCGATCGGAGTCTTATTCTAATTCTGAATCATTATTCAATTAAATTGATTAAACCAAATTTTACAATTTCTTAAGAAATAGCTTTGTAATTATGGGTTATTTTTCAAGAATAGCTAGTTCAATTAGGACTGACTACTTTTTTTAAATAATACAAAAAATCTTGCAATTAGCCTACTGATAATAATCTGAATATGTAGTGAACCATATATATTCGTACGTTTGGAATGAAATGATTTTTTTTTTAAATTGTAAAAAACAACTGCTACTGCAGAAAGCAGGCGATGTACATTACTTCTAGCGAGATAAAGATTAGCTAGAACGTTATTCTTCCAACACTAGCGCACAGTAGCAGTAACAAAGACCACGTGTTGAAAAAGAGAACAGAGGGAGACCATTATGGAAAAAACAAGTAGCGGTTGGTCTGTAGAATAATAATCAAAGATTTTAAAATATTTATTGCGCTACTTTCTTCCTATGAGTTGAAGATAAATAACTTGCTTATAAATAAAAATCAACTGATTTAATGAATAAAAGTGGGAGTTTTTAGTGGAAAAATTACATCTGTATTTTATTTATTTTTTATCGTTCTACTAAAATAAAATCTTTTAAAAATTAATTACTTTCCCCGACTGATTTAGTTATAAAAATTTTGCCCTAAAGAAGCTTTCAGTACTTAAGTAAATTTTATAAATGGATTCTCAATTATTAACTTATTTGTTTTTGTAGTTTCTGTAATGATTTTCCAAAAGTCGGTTATTTTTCATGAATAACAACTGGAAAATCATAATAATAAAAAAAAAAACATTTAAAATTGAAAAGGACTAGAAAAAAAATGTTAGGTTAAAATATGTAGAATTTTGTAAAAAAATTTCAGTAATAAAATGAAATTACTTCAGTTAATTTAAAACTATTGGAAAGAACTCTTCAATTCTTATCTATCTTTGGAAGCCACCTATTGAGGTTTAGAGAACTACTAAGAAAATTGTATCAAGAATAAAGACTGGTAAAAATTAAATATTGAAACATTCATTTCCGTGATGTAATTACTCATCTTGTATTATTTATTAAAACTATTTTATATATATACATACTGTAGCAATTAATTAAAATGTATAATGCATAATTCTGCATAGTTCTGTAGTTTTTATTCACAATTATTTACTTTTAATGAGGCTGTGCAACACAAAGAAGATAAAATTGATTAAGACTTTTGTGACTCAAATAAGACTTGGTATAATTTAAAAAATAATTAAATTATTTAGTAGTGAAATGATTTTCAAAACCTCTGATTTATTTATTAATTTATCAGTATTTATTAATACTATTCAAAGTTATTAAATCTATTTATATGTTCTGTTAATAGACCTAATGATTTCCATAACAATTTACTATTTAATTAAATGTAATTTTATATATATATATATTTATATCCATATATGCATACCAAATTAACATTAATATCTCTCTTCTTTACTGCGAATACATACTCGAATAGTATTATTTTTTGTGTAAAAGATTCTCTTTTACTGAAGATAAAAATTTAACCAATACATATTTTAAAATTACTTTTTAAGAACTAGTATAAAAGAAATGTTTTATCCACAGTAGTTCCATATTATTTTATTATTTTTATAAGAAGTCTTTTACTTGTTTCAAATGTAAACTTCATTGAACCCCTTTAAGAGTAGAGTAAAGCTAAAAAATAAACACATACATAGTATGTATTCAAAATTTATATTAAATTACATTCTAAGACTAGGGAGTGAAATACATGATAAAAAGATTGTGGTTGCGAGTCAATTTTAAGCGTGTGCTTATACTGTTCATACATTTTACGATACTATAAAAAAAGAAAAATATAAACTGTTTCAGATCTTTTTAGGTTAATCAGCTGTATTTTCACCCGAAAAAATATAAACATGTAGAAGATAAATTTGATCACTGTACAGATTTCTATTCATATTGATCGTGGTGAAAGGCACCAATATTAAACATTTGATTAACTGGTTGGTAGTTGAAAACGTAATGATCCAGTTTCGAATCCAAATTTATTTGAAAATAAAGTTGTGAATTTAATGATCGAATACTGTTAGATTTAAAAATGACTTTTATACGAATTTTTAAAGATGAAAAAACCATATAATTGTAACAAGAAAGAGAGTAATTGTACATATACTGGTTTTGCGATAATTTACGCCCACGAGATAGAAAATTCTAAAATTGAAGCTGTTCTCACCCGAAAAATTTCTCACTCCAAGCACACACAAAAAAGTTAGTAATGAGGTGGCTTCCATTTTTCTTCAATGAGATCAATATAAAAGTCAACTGCTACTCTGCATAATCATATCTAGTGATACAGTCGTCTTACTTCACAAATTTCCAACATTTTTATGCAATAAAATGCGGGTTGAGCTAAGAAATAATAGATTTGTTTTTTCTTTTTTTTTGTTGTTGTAATATCAACGTTAATTCAACTGCTTCACTGTTTTAGATATCGAATAATTAACTAACTTTGAAACATTTTTTTAACATTCTACAGAAAAATAGTTATAGAAAAAAAAACATTTTGAATGGAATCTTTCACACTTTATACACTTTTTCGTAGGAGAAATTAAATAAAAAAACTTGTTAATTTGTGAGAATATATGACATTCCAATAACAAGTTGTATGACAATCACAAACGCGAACAAACAGCAATTACTCCTACACATATTAAATAAACAATTATACCTATTAAATAACCAGGGATTACAAACTATTTAATCATACCTTCCATAAAAACTAAAAAGTTACTTTTACTTAAATAGGAGTCCTCTAAGAGTTCGATAGGCTTGCAAAAAAAGTTGGACACAAACACAAGTGATATGAGTAATTATTAAAAAAAAAAAAAACCTTTATTTGTTTTTAGCAAATAGAAAGGTAAAAACAAAATAATATTAAAAATTAACTAAAATAAAAAAAGAGAAGTATCATAAATCTCCGAACAGGATTAAATTAGTTATTGATATCTTTCAAACAATATTTTGGATTTTTACCTCGGAAGGATTTCGCAAATAGACAAGTACACGTTATTTGTTCATGGATTAAACAGAATAGATTGAACGCCTTTTTTAGTCAAATAATTTAAAAAAATTTGTTTGTTAGGCTCTTTTGATCAAGTTTGAGGAAGAATAGCCTTCCCGAAAATGTAATAAACATAATGGGTCTTGCCGATGTCTCTTTCTCAATATATCATGTACTCATATGTTTTAAATCATCGTGGATTAGGCCACAAGGTTTGCTTGTGATTTGAATATGGTGATTGTGATCGTCAATATTCCAAGTCCTGAACTAAAACTGTTAATTATGGGTACAGAATCACGGAATTCAATAAGGCAGAAGAAGAGTAATTATTGAAATTTTACGAGCAATTCAAAACGGAAAAATCACCTGTAGTAAAGCTACAGTTCGAAAGAATATAGTGATAATATTAGGGGAGTTATGTGAAGCTCGATTGATTCAAACATACTAACGGTACACTACTGGTATTCTCTTTGAACATATACAACAATACTTTGCGAGGGTACTGATAACTCCTATACATCTCTGCTTAACCGTTTATTAAATAAATACTATTCGAATCTCATCAACCTTATTATTAGAGGTATAATATTTTATTGTATTCGTTTAATAAAAAAAAACTGTTTATTACATCTTCGATACATTCGTTTAATTATAAAATCGCTGAAGGGTATTAAACAGAAACAAATTTGAATAACTGGATTTAGAAAAAAAAATCCTTACATTGCCAACGTTTTAACAGGATATTTTTCTTAATAACAACTGAATTTTAGATTGATTAAACACAAATAACAAATATTATATATATAAACACAAACATACATAGGAAGACCTACGCATGTGAGGCACGCATATATATAAACTAACATTTTTTTTCATCATTAAAATATGTATATGAATACTCTTATATGATCTGTTTAATTTGCATTTAAATATATTTTTTTATCTATAGATCGTCAACCCCATGGAATGAAACGAACAACTGAATCTACTCGTAAAACACATGAATACTGTAAAAAAAATAGTAGTGAGAAGGTTATATGTGTTAAAACTAAAATGACGTTGAGGTAATAGTTATAATATTCCATAAAATATGTTTATTGAATCTTCTCAGACGTTATTAAAGAAGAACATCAGAAAATTTAAATTATTTTTAGATTTAAGATAAGACAAATAATAAATTTTAGAAAATGATTATTTTAATGAACCAAACTTAAAATGTAATTGTAATTGAATACATTGCACTTGTACCCAGAATAAATTTTTCGCTATACTCACGAACAACTACGCCCTAAAAGTACAACACTAAAGATATATTGATGAGAAACATCGTATTATATCTAAACCAATTATTGAAAATTAAACATGGATAAACTTATTGATAAAAGTACATTAAATTAACATGGATAATGTTGATAAAATTAAACATTAATTCTTAAACATGGATAAAATACTCATATATCGAACTTTACAGTAAATAATGATCATAGTGATGAAATTTTCACGATCTCATCATTGCACAAAAGCAACAAAAAACCATGATTTCCAAAATTTGCCCAAAATATAACGGACACAAATATTTAAAAACCTGAACTATGCTTAATTATACATAAATTTCAGCGACCACTGGCTGGAAGATTGACACATTGGATAATGATTTCCTTGCTATCGTGAGTGGAGTGGTCCTGAGCGATGGAGTGCTAATCGACTTTAGGGGAAAAAACATTCTGGACATGGCGGCACATATTGGATTTGTGATCCTCAATATAGAGAACACGAAGACATTCCACCGTCCAGAATATTTGGAGACGATTCCCGATATTTCCCTCGCTTCGAAGGTCACGATCGTCCAGGATTGGAGGAGAGTTGTCAAGATATACACTAGTAGCTACTTCGTTACCCTATACATCTCGTTTAGAGTCCGAGCGTCCAGGGCCCCCCATGGCTGGTGAAAAGATACAATATCAATAAAATCGATGAGAAGTGATTTAAAGGAAAGATCTCGTCAGGAGCGGTGGCCTCTGATAATATCACCAATGGAAGACCGCTGGCGCTGAAGCCGTGGATACTTCGAACAAATCGCTAATCGCTTCTGCATGTGACCCCTCCATGCCTCACGGGAGAGGGAGTCAAGGCACCGGAATTATATTGACAAACACCCGAAGATTTCGGGGTTGCGCCGAGAGTGTCTTCGACTAAGACGAGCGGCGCAACTTGCAAGAAATCGCACGGACGTGAACACCAGGTTAGTTGAGCTTAAGGCGGCAAGGAAGCGGCTCCGTCGAGCTATCAACTTGAGCAAGGTACTTACTGGCGATAACTGACGGAGACTCTTGGAAGCAAGCTCTTGGGGACTGTGTTGCAAGATAGCAACTAGACGATTTGGGGTCTCGCTATCACCACCTCCACTAGACGAGGCTAAAGCCAATGAAGTTACACCAATGAAGTTACTCAAGCTGATTAGAAACGCAGACCCCGTCTGCTTTGCTAATCAAAGCATCAAAAAACATAGATTTTTTCTCGTCCTCAGCAAAACAGAGATCGTGGTTCTAACGAAGAAGCGTATTAACACCCCCCCCTACCCCTGCAGGTTTGGGGATTGGGTTTCGAGAGCAAGCCAGCCGCAATGTACCTCGAAATGATGACTGATCAGAAACTCAGATTTGCTAAGCAGATTTGGAGAGCTTCGAAGAACGTAGACAAAGCTGCGAGAGCTGTAACCGCTTTCATCTGGCTCATGGCGAATATTAGTGGACCGAAGGCCAGCAGACGGTGACTGCTGATGTTAATGGTGCATTTCTATTTTTTTCATACAGGACGGAAATATGGGACCAGGCATAAATATTTGGAAATAAATCGGAAGCGGATCGCGCTGATGCAATGCACCACGGCTTTGCGAGCCACTTCCGGGTATCATACGGTTTCCGGGCTTGCCGTTCTGGTCACCAGCGTCATACCCATTGCTCTATTTTTAATAGAGTGCCAGGCTTACAGAAGGCGACAGACAGGCGAAGACGGGAATCCATCGCCAATGGGGAACGAACTAGCACATTTCTCATATGGTAAGAGTCCTGGGACCAGGAAACTAGAGAATAATGGACCGCATGGCTTATTCTTGTGGTAAGACTACGGAGGGAGCAGGAGCATGCAGAGATGGTGGTGGAGAATGTAGAGGTGGTGACCCAGTTTTTAACAGTCACGAATACTTTCGCGCTTATCTCCATGACATAGGGAAAGCACCGTTCCCCGTCTGCCACTATTGTACCAGTGTGCAAGAACACACCGAGCACGCGTTTTTCGAATGTGCTTAGTGGCGGCTGACGTGGGACACTAGAGGAGCATCTCGGAGCAGTGATTCCTCACAACGCGATTGCGATGATGCTTCGTGATTTGAGAAGCTGTGAAAGTGTGCCGATTCGTCGGAAGCATTCTCAGAACCAAAAAGGATGACCTGGATAGTCGTGAAGATTAAGTTGCTGCCTTCTAGGCTAAGAGAGGAAGACACGGCCTAAAGTAATGTGTTGAACGGTCCCGACTCGAGCCCTGGTAGAAAGGGATGGTATGGTTTTATTTGGTAGTCTGCTGATGGAGGTTGGAAAATATTTCCAAGTGGAAGGGCGAAACTCCGTGTCTAAATTCATTTCACCTCCCCTCCAAAATCAAATTATTATTATGAGTATCACCATAATTTAACTGAGTTGCAAATGTACGTTTGGCTCAGCGAAAAAGGCAAAGGGAAATTATTTCTTAACTTACGTTCCATAATTGACTTGGTTTGATATACTAATACCTATGGTTGCCGGCCTCCGTGGCCGAGTGGTAGCGTCTAGGCCTTTTATCTGGGAGGTCCCGGGTTCGAATCCCGGTCAGGCATGGCATTTATAACACACGCTACAATTCATTCATATTATCCTTCTGATGATATACTTAATTGTGATTCCGGAGGTTAAACAAAAAACAAAAAAAATATCTGTGGTTGGTTGGTTGGTCTATACCACACGTCTGTGTGGTATGGAAGGTATTTTATTGTGTGAAATTCTTTCTTGTGATTTTCTGGTGACTAGGATATGTCGCGTATCGTATGATACTCTTAATGATAATAAAGTTTACATATAACTAGGGGTAGGTCAGGTTTTTAAATATTTGTGTCCGTCATTTTTGAGTAAATTTTTGAAATCATGGCTTTATTTGTTGCTCTTTGGGATGATGAGGTCATGAAAATATCATCAATGTGATTGTGCTTTACTGTAAAGTAATGTTTATGATTATTTTATCAATGTTTAAATATTGAGAATTTAATTTTCAAGAACTGCTTTCCGTTATAATATGAAGTTTTATAAATATATCTTAAGTACTATTATTATTATATATTAATATGCAGTATTAGGAAAATTTATTACAATTAATTTTAGTTTCCTCTGAAGATCACAACTTTTTTGTAAAAGTGAAAATAACTTATATGCTAATGTTTGTGTAAAGAGAAAAATTTGAAGGTTTTTATTCTTTCAAAATACACCCAAAACCTTTGAATTAATCTTTTTTTAAACCTCAATTATGTTTATGCAAAGTAATTCCTAAGCTGTTATGTTTTTGTGAATAACATAAATTATCTCTTCCTTTTGCAAACTTAATCTCTGGATAACTTCTTTGAAAATTATTGGTACTTTAAGTATTTCTTTTTTTTTTAATGGACTAATGATATTTAATTAACAAAATACTATGCAAAAAACATCAATATTAAACGAAATGAGTAATTTGTATATTTACAAATTTTGTTACATAGAAAAAAAATCATATGTTAAATGAATGATCAAAGTTACTAATATTTATTCAACTTGAATTAAAATTAAGAAAAGTTACAGTACACAAGTTTAAACAACAGAATGAAAAGAAAAAAACTAATTTAACCGTTCTCTTTCAATTTAATTTATGTAAATTATTTCACGAATTTCTTCAAAAGCTTTTGTAAACATGGTAGCACAAACAAAAAGAGAAGTTTTACAAAATAATGTGAAAGGGTATTAAGTTGATTTAATACAAAGCAGATCCGTTTACAAGGTAGAACAATCAAACACAATTTATCTACTACAGACTACACCTTCATTGTTTATTAGTTATTAACTAATCGCGTTAAGTTATATTACCTCATATTTCATTTCTTAAATTAAGAATGGTTCATTACTTCATTGTGGTTTAAAGAGAAGAAATGATGTAATTAATCAAATTTAACACTACTTTTTATAACCTATTTTAAGTAATATTGACAGTAGAGTTGTTTCCATTTTAATTGTTTAATATAAATAGGCTTTAAAATTAAATTTGTTTCTATTATACGTAAGCATTTATGTTAAGTACTCAAACGTACGGATATACTTGTTCTTACATTAGTTACAATTTTCCCCCAAAGTAACATTTTTCTTGAAGAATATTATTATACCAAACCCGACTGACTAAGGTACTTAAGATAAGAAATTAATTTGACTTAATAGTGACTTATTATTTGAGGTTAATAGAGTAAAGACTTCATCGGCTGGAAGACCTTAGACGATGAGTCTATGTCCGAACATTTGTTTGTGGACTTTTCATCACACTGTTCCAGAATGTTATATTTCGAGAGGGAGAGATCCGCCTAAAGGCGGATGCATCAGATCTAGCTAGTCGATCCAGCAA
The DNA here is from genome assembly GCA_010016005.3 of Zanna intricata. Taxonomy (NCBI): domain Eukaryota; kingdom Metazoa; phylum Arthropoda; class Insecta; order Hemiptera; family Fulgoridae; genus Zanna; species Zanna intricata. Next base: position 10,591 of record JAAAKQ030495974.1, on the reverse strand, counting down.
TACATCACGACGGTCTTACCTCCGAATGCATTTGTTACAGTTGTGCAAGAGGCATGCACGGCATCAAAAGTATATGCCCGCTGCAACCCAACCCGACATGCATATTAGTGGACAGAGAAGATCGCTCGCCTCCAACAAGACCTGAACCAACAGGCGTCAGTACTAGCGCTCCTTACGGGGGAATTCCCACGAAGCTCAGAATCTAACACGTCACATTATCTGCGGACAAGAAACATCTACAAGTCAGCAATAAAAAACCTAAAATCTTTGCTGGAGAGACTTGTGTACTGAAGGGGATTATGACTTGTGGAGAAAAGGCTACGGAATAATTCCTGGTAAGTATGGGGAAACGAGCCCCGGTGCTCACGGAAGGATAGGTGGTTGAAGCAGTTCAAGAATTATTTCTCTTAGATGAGGAACCGGAAAGGCAAGAAATTGCTCTACGCCAATTTTCACCATTCACGCTAGAAGAACTTACCTGTTTCTCTGTTCTCCAGTACGACTTTCGTAAGGGAAAGTCTGTCCCTGACGCCGTTTTGGTTAGTCTTATGCAGCGGTCGGGACGTGGCGGACTAGAAACTTCCCCGTAAAGGTTCTCTTACAAATTAAAAACGCCTTTAATACTGTACGCTGGGCTGCTGACTTCCATGCTCTACGACGTAAGGAGGCTGGCGACGGGACACAACAGCTGATATAGTGCAATTTTGAAGACAGGCAGTTATTCTACTACTGCGTAGATCGGCAAGTCAGCCTCACGGTCACATGTGGTGTTCCACAGGGTTCCGTCATCAGCCCAACCCTGTGGAATCTAGTCGTTTATGATTACTCCGACTGCCATTTCCCGTGGGGGTGGTACCCGTGGCTTTTGCGGAAGATCTTGTCCTGGTGGTCTCCGCACGAGACACTAGAGAGCTTACATTAAGAGCAAACACGGCCATTAGAAAGGTTTTACCAGGCTGCAGGTCATAGGGTTATCTATCTCAGCCAAAAAGTCGACTTCATCTGCATGGCTGGTAGATGTCCGCAGCCCCCCTTCAGATTTGCATACAAGAGTCGATACTAACGCCAGTGGAGGCCAAAAAATATCTGGACATCTGGCTTGACCATCGTCGCATCTTTTCACCCCATACGAAGGAATCAAGAACGATGCGACGGTTGACGATAATATTGGGGAATATTATCGACTCTCGGGTCTCCAAGAGACGTAAATATAGCCACGTCATCAACTCCAAGATGTTGTATGGGGTGATGGCCTGGTCAGTTGCTTTGGACAGCGAGCGCAATCGACGTCTTCTAGAGGGAGAACAGGGAAAACTTGCGCTAAGGATCATTTCCGCCTACACGTCGGTCTCAGCTGAAGTAGAGGTGGTTATAGCCGGAGTCCCGCCTTTCCAACAATTGGCATGACAAAGGATTGATGTGATTCAGGGTGAGGTCAGGTGAGTAGCTGGTGGACGAATATTCAGGAGTTGGATGATCAGCTAAGAGAGATCCCCTCTTCAACCGGCCGATGGACTCACAGGTTGATTCGGCAGGTCGATCCGTGGATCAACCGACCCTTTGGTGAAGTATCATTCTGGTTGACCTAGTTTCTAACTAGCCACGATGTGTTCCGTATGTGCCTGGATAGCATAAGGAGAGCTGACGATCCATCCTGCCTCTATTATGAAGAATTAGATACAGCGGAGCACGTTGTGTTCGCCTACCGAGTATGAGTCAATCAACGTTGCGCTTTTCAAAGGATAATCGGACTCCTGACCACTGATAATATCATTGGCCGGATGTTGTCCAGCTCTAAGAGATTTCAGACGGTGGCTAGTTTCATCTCACGTATTGGCGTAAGACAGCGCCGACCCTGATATTCTGATACTGAGAAGACAGTGCCGAGCGGGGTTGAGAGACAGCCTTCTGTGGAGCTGTCGTTCGTCGGTGCGTGCACTGATGGGCTATAGTGATTAAGAACCAGGACTCTTATTTCCCTTGTGAGGCCAGCTATGGTCTAGCTCCACGTCCCCCCCGATAGTACGTCGCCCTTGGGTTACCATCATCAGCCTCACTCTGTACCTGTTGTGCTCATTAAATGCGCTATAGTTTTAATATAATTATTTACTATTTGTATCTTGTGTATTGCTATTGTATTGTTTGTCCTTTGTTACATGTTATGTCATTTCTTATCCTGTGAAACATTTCTGTCGTCTGCTACTTTGTGCCTTGTGTATTGTAGTGTCTCGTATGTTGTGTCTTATATAGTTGTCATTCCATTCTATTTTGTATTTTGTGTATTACTATGTCTACCTCATTTCTATCATATCCTTGAAGGGGTATTTTTGTTTAAGTATATGTATATTCTTCGTATTTTCTGCATCATCTTCATTGGAAAACTACTCCAGAGCAGGTAAGGGACAGCCTCCTGTGGAGCTGCCGTTCGTCGGTGCTTGCACTGATGGGCGACAGTAATGAAACACTGGGACTCCCTTGGCCCTGCCCACTTAGGACCACTGACGACATTCCTTATGGAGTCTGACATTGGTATATTGTCTTTGATATTGCCTTGTATACTCATGTTTCTTCTTCCTGATATATATCCTACATATGAATATATATATATATGAATATCTATTTTCTGTATGTGATAAATACTGTGTTTATTTTATTTCTGTTATGCCATGTTTTTTATATTTCCTTCTTACACGTTGTCCTTTATTGCATGATGTATTCAATCTGGTTCTTTGTATTTATGAACCTGCGTATATTATGCTCTCCACTCTCCTTGTCTGGATATACCTTGATACTTGATTCCGATAAACTTGCTGGCTCTTTGGATGGCTGCCTTCTGCTTCCATCACCATCATGGTCTGCGGTACAGCATTAGCAGCGATAAATAAAAGACCAAATCCCGGTGCGGCCCGTAATTGGGAAACCGAATTTAAGGCGAAAGGCATAAAGACCGAGACCCGGCCGTTGGAGTAGTCACTGGGGTTGGCTACGGCAGCTTCAGTGTCCGCATTTAGCGGAAGGAGGCAGGCATTTAAAAGATCCGAACCGGTGTGCCTAACTATCGTGCCAGACGTATAACTCAGAGCCGGTGGACGGGGAAGCTTATTAGTGTGGACAACTCCCCGGTTGTGCTATGCTTCAATGTGGGTCCCATCCGAGTGTGTAAACAAAAAGATGGCAAATTTAATTATTGGCTGTTGTACTGAAGGAAATTTACCCGCATCACTAACTAAATTTATAACAGTTGATATTCCAAGAATTGTCTTTCAGTTTCGTTTTTCCAAGACCCTGTACAAAGGCTGAAGTTCAACAAAATACTGAGCTGTTTTACCATCTTCTTCAATGATAATAAGCCTAAGCCTAACGTGCCAGTTGATGACCAATTGTTTTTTTAAATTTCGTTTCTTAAACATTTGCTGACTCTCACTTGTTGTTGCATTGTACATTTCTTAATCTCCCTCTTTTTCTGTTTAGTTTTCGGAACTACCGTAAGGTATTACGTCAGAGGATTTATGAAGATGAAATGTAGTCTTGTACAATCTCAGGTCGACCACTCCTGAAAAGTGTGGTTAATTGAAACCCAACCACCAAAGAACACCGGGATAAAAGTAAAGAACACTCTATGGAAGTAACTACCTTTACTAGGATTTGAACCTTAGAACTCTCGACTTCAAAATCAGTTGATTTGCAGTATCGCGTGGGCTCATTTCTTAGGGCACATCTTTTTAGGTATTGGATCTGAGAGCTGATATTCCACGCCTTTACTAAAAAATTACACAACATTCTGAACCATATCTTCTTGTGAGTTTCTTAACGTAGTTGACAATCCACGTCTTCTCCTAGGCCCTTTTTCACCTCAAATTATTTTAATATTTAATTTCCAACGGTTATTCTTGTGGGGTTGTTTAATTACGATTTCGTCTTAAGCTTTATTTTAAAGCAAGCACTAGAATATTTTAATAGATTACTGTATTTTTCGGGACAATAAGTTAGTCCGCAATTATTACCTAATATATGATTTTTAGGCTTTTTATGTAATAAACGACTTATCTTTGATGGAAAAAAATATTGTTTCTGATCAATGATAAGTATTATTCGAAAGTATCTTTTATCCGCAGAAAATGCACATTATGGAAAAGATAAAACGTTCATAAAAATGTGCTAAAAATAGAAGAATACATTGGGCTTTCCCTCCACTTATTAAACCAAACAAAAAAACAAAAAAAACAAAAATATATATATGTATATATATTGTTAGAGCAATAGCCAACAAATAGCCGTGCGAGGATGATTTGAAATAGGTAATAAAAAATAAAATGCTGTGGTATGAAAAGTTTTGTATAATGTGATTTAAAATTATAAAACAGAGACTTAAAAACAATAATTAATTTAAATTTTGAATAAACAGCAATTGTTAATGAAATAAAATGAAGAATCTTAGTTATATCGAGTAATAAACCAAGTCAAACACTAGTATGGTAAAACTAACTAGTTTGAGTAAAAAGATTTATAAAAAAAATATTATAGTAATGCTGAACACATTATCAACAGTTAATTATTATTACAAATAATTAATCATAAATTTAAAGTATAGTCAAAAGAAAAATTGTTTTAATCGGTTTCTAATTCACGAAATGAGAGAAAAACTAATGCACATACTATACTTTACAATAACAATTGCATAGAATCGATTAGAGAGTTTATATTAACGATATAAAACGTAAATTTACAATTACTTAATATGTAAAACTACTTACAATGTAATTTTAAATATTTTAGTTAAACAATGAAAAACTTAAGACAAAAAACGCACTGTACAATGCTGCAACATAATAAGGAAAATCGATGATGCTTAAAGACGAGGCGTAGAGATTGATAGAGAGACGCATCCAGATATCCAGGACTACGGCGAAAACGTACGTTGAAGAACAGCAACGACCAAGATCCAATAGATTGAAATCAAATAAGTGAGGATTGACTGAAGAAGATAAAGCTCCTGAACGGAGTTTCGCGTAACGCCGCGAATAAACTTGAAGAGAAATGTTCCAATAAAAATTAAACTGAAAATGGTACAGCGTCCAATAAAATAGATGAGAGAAAATAATGTTACTAGTAGCAGAGCCGGGCTTTTCCCGATTAACATAAGATCTTATTCAACTTGAAGAGAAATTATACAGATATTGGCATTATTAAAGATATAGAAATTGTTAGAACGCGACGGACTAAACGGATGAACTCCGGGTCTGAAGGCTGGTCCGAACGCGACAAGGTTTAACTCCAGACTGAAGACAACACGCTAGGAAAGAAATAAGGAAGCCTCGTACCGAGATGCAGAATAGACTTGAACGTGGAAATGGAACAATGGAACGTAGGGGGGTCGTGGGAAAGCACATAGAAAAACACAACCAGCTGGAATATTTGCAAAAAGGGTTAGTAGGGTTCACAACAAGTCAGGTACCTGACGAAAAGCTTTTAACAGGCTAAGGCAATAACAATAACAAAAAGAAATAAGGAGAGCTCTTACCAATACCCATAACAGACTCAAGTGTGGGAACAGAGTTAAAAAACGGGTCTACTGCATTCCATAACAAAAATTCACACACCCGATGAAAAGGTTTTTAACCGACAGAGGCAACAATAATAAAAATAAGCAAATAATAAAACATAAAGGTTTAACCGACAAAGGCAATAATAATATAAGATATAAATAATAAAACAGAGAAGCTTTACCGACAAAGGAAATGAAGAATAAGCAAATAATAAATCAATAAAACTAACTTAACACAACGTGTTAACAATATAAAATAAGAGAGTTTAATTAATAAATTAAAAATATTATAGAAAAAAAATACTCTGTGATTACATCAGTAATAATTATAATAGTATTTCGGATGTAGTTCGTGGCAAAAAATGTATGTTAGGAACAAAATATGTTACAAAATGATTGTTAGGTTTTTTTCGTGAAAATGTGGAGTAACATTGTTTAGCCTTTCAGCATGAAAGGTTGTTATCAGTGCCTACTTACAGTCAGTAAACTGTATATTCTGCTGCATATAAATATTTTCCTGCTGGGGGTCTGTTATATACTGGTCATCATTCCTTACAAAAGATCCTGCGATAGTGGCGCTTGTGTACCGTAGATGATTACATGTGTTTCAATAATAAAAACGACTGAGAAAAGTTAATGAAAGGCAAAGAACAAATAATTATACTCTTAAGTCAATAAGGTTTTCTTTCGATTACTTATTGCATAAAGTAATAATATATCTGAATGTAGTAAACAATTATTAATATATTATAACGATAATAAAACATACTGCAATTTTTCTAATAATTACTAGATAAATAATTATCGTTTTTCATAATTAAGATTAAATTTCGAATACTAACCTTATTCATAATTATGCTTACTAATCCCACCTTGTTTTACTCTGAGTATGTTTCTTTCATTGCTATCAAACTACCTCATACGTAGCTAACAAGAAATTGGATTATCAAAAGAAATGCTTGTAGTATTTTTTTCCAGTATCCCTCTCTCCGGAATAATATAAGTACATTATATGTTATTAGAAATCTGAAAAAAAGGGTTTATGAAATTTTGAGTTTTCGAATGGCTGTTTGGGTTTTTTTTGAATAAGACATATTATGATACAGATAGAATTATTTGATCTTCAAAAGATGGAGTGTTTCTTATAATCAGAGAGTTTTGAGCAGCTTTTATACTTCCCTTCCTTTAGGATAACATATCCTGCGTGCTGTTCGACCTGTTGTACGGTGTATGCACCTTAAATATTTAGTTGTTTAAAAATTATAATATATGTTTAATTTTAATTTATGTTAACATATTATAATAATTTAAGTTAACTGATCAATTTAGGGAAAAGCATTATAAAAACCCTGTTTATTACAGAAGCTCGCAAATTACTTAAAAAATTAGTTATGAAAAAAAAAAAAATAATGGAACGGACATCAAGACCATATCTATGATGCACGTCGGTAGAATTATAAAATTCCCGCTGTCCCTACTGATGCTGTGTATTATACTCATATATAATGTTATATTCGGTATGAAAGGTTAAGACGAGATAACTCGATTTTTTTACGATTTTGTTAACAGTGCTACATATCTTTTACATAAATTCACATTATCTGCCCTGTAGAAGACCATACATCATCTTCATCATCATCATCATCATCTAACATGACGCATGCATATAAAATATCAGAATTTCAGTAGTCCCTAGCTACCCGCCGGACGGCGGACGGTTTATAGTCAATTTTCATTCTGTCAATTTTCAACGATTTTTTGCGTATAAGAATTTTTTTCAACATGGTACCATCACGAAAGCAGCTGCGTCGATTGCACAAACTTTATTTTAATCGAATTAATACGAAGAAGTTATGCGCGAACAAACATTAAAAATGTATATATATATATATATATATATATATATTCGGGTCGAATACATTATCTCCTTTTTTGAAGTCCGTTAAACAAAATGAGAGTGAAAATTTTTTTCTTACAAAATGTTTATATAGAGATAAATATATATGGGAAACTAAAAATAAATTAGTAGAAATCCTATATCAGAAAGATAAAAAGGGACGTCCTGCGGCAATTTGAATATATTTTTAACCAAAATATAATTTCTGATTATTAAGTTATTATGGTTGCCTGTAAAACGTATTTTATTAATAAAAATATGACTAAACACGAAAACAATAGGCGAAAAATTTAAGTAAAATAGTTTAAAAAATTATAAATATCTACCGTGCCATTTTGGTGATGTGCTAAAAAAATTTTAAAAAATACTGTCAAGGAACCTAAAAAAAAATTAATGTTTTTACCTCTATTATTGATGGTAAATGAAAACTTTTAAATTTATTTATTTACGAATAAAAATAATACTGATTTCAAAGCAATTAAATGATAAAACTAAAACATTATAATAATTTACCGTTAAAAATATTTATAAGCTATTGTTATTTAACATTGTTGACGTAATTGAACGAATTCGTTTCATTTTTTAATTTTTTTTTTGTCCATGCTCATGTTCATTTGCATAATATAATAGAACTGTTAATTAACTCGATGAATTTACTCCGCCAGTTGGCAGTGGAATTCTGCGTTAGATGTTTTACCGTCATCTGATAATGTAACATGAAATATTATTCTAATGATAAAGTAACAAATTTCAATTGAGTGTAATAACCCAACTAAGAAAAATAGATTTATGAAAAAAAAAATTAAATACAACCTTGCTAAATTTTTTTATGTTATTTTGATACGTACTTTTTAAATTTCCGATTTTGTAAAATTAAAGTTATTATTTAAAATTAAAATGTACAATTTTGACAGGTTTATCAAACGATTCATTATTTAATAGATTGTCAAATGAAAAATTGATAAAAAAAAGCACTCGCATCTATCTTGTAACACACGAGTTATATGTAACTTTTTTAAAAATTATTTTGATACCTATATTCGAATCTAAGCTATGAAACAGTAAATTTAGAACTAACATATCAGATGTAAGTATACTCGGTTATTTATTTACTATTTTTTTTTAACATGAATTACAGTGTGACTGAACAAGAAAAAAATTCATGACGGGGCCTTATTTATTTTATGAAAACAACGTTGGCTGAAAACTTATTCTTTTTTTAGCCCTAGAAAGAAAATAATAAAATGGTTTGAAATATTGTGCTATCTTGCATAAATTATAGAAATGATTTCAAATTTCTCTTTTTGATCTTAAAACTTTTAAAAGGTAAGTAACGGGAAAACCTATCCTGAATGGTTTGACTTAAAGAATTGGGATAAGGCTTTGGTAATCGGGGGAAAAAATAATCGCTCTTAAATATACCTCTGCAAGTATTTGGATGGAACTGGGTGAGAAAAGTCAAGATAAATTTTTGATTTATATGAAGATATAATGATGAACAATTTGAAGCTGAAAAACTTGAAATAATTCTAAACATTAGTTTGAAAACTATTACTGCAAAAAAAAGTAAAAGTAAATAAGACTAATGAATGGAGTAATTATATATGACTGAAAAAACACATTCATTTTACGAAAAAAATATTTTAAAAATTTTCCACCGGATTTTTAAAACAATTGGTATTATTTAAATAACAACTAAAAACTGCTAGTAATGTTTCGAAACCTTTATTTATAAACTATTATAAGGGGAAAAAATTCATTATGAAAATTTACCAAAAGCTTCTAACTTGTAAAAATGCAGGAAATTTATATATTTAATAGTCACTTGGATGAAAAGCAATGTCTTGGAAAATGTTCATAACGGCAGTTCCATATTGCCATAGGATAAATATTAGAAGTTTGTACTACATACTAAATATGTGTGACGCAGTTACTACCATACACTGCGAACTTTATATTAGACCATCATGTTGCATTATACAGAGTGCTTATAAAGTTAAACGGATAAACTGAGAACTTCTCAAAATATTCTATACAATTTTAAATATACTGTATAATATTTAAAACTGTTCTAATCAGTCCATGCTCATTTTAGTTTTAACAGAATCTAGATTAAAAAATGTGTAAACGTCTAGATTAAACGTTTCAGGGAGCTAATGAAATTTGATTTCATTGGCTCCCTGAAAAACTAATATCTGACCATCTGCAAAAAAATATGTTATTGTTAATTTTTCAAAATGATAAAAGTGACAAGAATTACAGAAGCGCCTTTGTGAAGCTGGAAGTTGTTCGAGGTTACTGTCATCAGAATCATCACTGTCACTCATTATCCTCTTGAAAAGTAATAATAAATGATTGCATCGTATTGACAATAATGTGTTCTTGTCGCATATACTCAGCTACTGTTTCCTTAATTTTATAAATATTCCTTTCAATTTTTCTTCATTCATGTCGACAACTTTATTTTCACAAAGTTTTTAAACATCTTTAATATCAAAAGTTACGTTATGACTTGAATCTGAATGGTGTTGAGGTAATCGGAGAACGTCATGTCCTTTTTTGTAAAAGTTAGAAAAACACATAGGCAGTAAACATTTTCCCTGTATGCTTTTACCAATTCTTACAACTGTGGTTTCAGCATTGAGGAAGACTGAGGAACAAGATGTTTTTGTAACCACTTTATCGTACCTTCTTTTCTTGAATTATAAATTGGTGATTTTTCTAAAATGGCATTGTGATATGTTCGTTGTCAGAAATTAACACAGATTTATTGGAGAGGTTTGGAATTAACATCTCTTCTGTCCACTTTAAGTAATTTTTCGCTTTCATTTGTCCTCTGTAATCGCCATTTTTTAATTTTGCTTGGCAAGTAGGTAAGGAGTTTGGTATAAAATCCATTTTTTCTCCGGCGTTAATTGTTTTATACGCTAAAAATACGTTAAATGTTTTGCGTTAATTGGATTATAGGTAAGCATTCGATTATTATCTTATGGGTTGTTAGGTAGATATTATATTATGGGTAGGGCTTACAATACCGAACTAAAATCTGAATACCGGTATTTGATATTTAAAATTTGAAATATCGGGATACCGGTATTAAAACCGGTATTATTAATAAAAAATTTACTAGTTATATTTTTACTTACCTC
>JAAAKQ030495963.1:0-10593 GCA_010016005.3 Zanna intricata | reverse complement strand
TTAAAATTTCAATTTTAAGCAATTGTTAGAAAACTTGAAATAAGTGTAATAAATTCTAAAAACAATAATTCAATGAAACATATTTTAACTAGGATAAGATCCCACTAAGAACTCCGTAAAGCAGTTGTACTGTATCCTCTCTTTAATAAAACGAACTAATTAATTATAAAAGAACAATAGTTAAGAAAAAGTAGTTCTGCTTTAGATCCTTTTTTTTTTATTATTTATATAAATGATTTGCCTTTCAATATAGACATTCATTTTTAATGTAGATGGTACAGTCACTCCTTTCAAAGCAAGAACGGATAAACCTATATTTGTAATAGATAACATTATCAAAGTATAATTTGATAATATCAGTCAAATTAAACCATGAAAAAACAATTGTAACATGAAAAAAGTGAATCGGAGAAACCTGCAATAGATAAAAAAGGCTAGAGAAGATAGGTACATTTGACCTGATGTATAAAGAAGCTATGGAGTTTTTTTTCAAGGAGGGAAGCGGAGGAAGTGGTATGATGGAGATTGAATGGAAACATTGTTTCTAGATCTCAAGAGGTCAAAGAGATAGGTGGACTAAATATATTGAATGCCTTTATGACTTGAACAAAAATAGCATAGATTAAGAAAAGGAACATGAGATGGAGCAGGATAGAACTGAATTTAGGATCTTAGAAGAAATAGAAGCAGCTTTTAAAGACATAAACTTGGAAAGGAAATAGGAGTAGATGATTTACCAGTCAAGTTTCTAAAAGTACTTTAAGGAAAAAGCAAACAATCATTTGTAAAATCATGCATAAATATTTACTTGAAAGAGACTTTTAATAAATGGCCAAGAGAAATTTTTCAGAAACAATGATTCCTGATACAAAAAAGAAGAAAACACACAAGAATTGTGAAGTACATATGACATTGAGTCTGATTCATATGCAGAAAAAAGTTTAATAAGAGCAATCAATAGAAGGTTAAATTATTTTAGTGTAAATACCTGGTGAAGAGCAGTATAGATTCTGAAAAGAAGTTGGAACAAGTAATGCAACAGAAGTGTAAAGAGTCAAAGGAGAGACATATAGAGAGAAAAAACTGTTTGCCATTTTCATAGATTTAGAAAAGGTATTCGATAAAGTAAGATAGGATAAACATACTAAAAAATGATGGGATGATCATACTAAAAAAACATTGACTACATTGGAGACAAAGTAGACTAATTAAGGAATTGTATTATAACTAGAAAGTTAGTGTAAGAATTAAAGAACTAACAGAAAATAAAACTTAGCAGAGAGGTAAGACAGGGATGCTGCCTATCGCTTAACTTGTTTAATGTCTATTTGGAAGAAATAATTAATGAATGTTTAAATGGAAGTAGAAGAATGTGTCTGGGGGGAAGAAGAGTGGAATTTATAAGATTTACAGATAACATGGTGCTAAATAGCTGAAAGAAGAAAAGAAATAACTGAAGTGATAGAAGATTGATAAAAAGAAAACAAAATTCATGATAATAATCGCAAAAGGTACAAAAACTTCAGTCAAAGTTGATGGGGAAGAATAGAACAAGCAGATAAATTGAAATATCTTGGAAACATTATAACAGAAAATCTTATTGTATCGTAGATGTAAAATCTTGAATTGCTATTGCTAAGGAAAGCTTTAACAAAAAAAAAAAATGTTTGTGCCAACTAGAGAAGCTTAGGAAAAGGTTAGCTAAATGTTATATATGGAGTATCGCTTTGTACAGAGCAGAAGCATGGTCACTTAGGACAGAAAGAGAAAATACCTTTGGAGGCAATTGTGATGCAGTTATGGAGACAAATAGAGGGTGTGAAATGGGAAGATAGGATATCAAATCAAGAAATGCTAAGAAGAGTTAAAGAGTAAATGAAAATACTGGAAGACATAACAAAGATGAAACATAATTAGATTGACCCTACCTTGTGAAGAGACTGCTGAGGAATTCTGTAGAAGGAATAGTGAAGGGAACAGGAGGAAAAGGAAGAAGAAAATACCAGATGCTAGATAATATCAGGCAAGGAAAGGACGGATAGAATGGAATGAAAAAGAGAGCTGAAAATCGAGAGTTGAAGATTGCTGCAGCCCTGACTAGACTTGCCATAAGGCAAAACAACTTAGGCTTGTTTCAAAATTTTTGGATTTTCATCTTAGTAACATATTATCCTATAAATGCTTTTTGAAAATGTATCGCTTCAACTTAGATCATATTTTAAAATACAAATAGTTTCAAAAGAATTGATTGGAAGACAGAAAAGTTTATTACATCTATTCCCTTTCGTTTTTGTCTTATACTATGAGGAAATATACAAAGATAGAAAAAAATTTTTAATTGAAAAAAAGGGTAAGACTGCTTTTATCAATATTAATAAAAAAAATTTCTTGCAGAGGAATGTGTAAATGTTTAAAAATGTTATCATTTAAACTGTAATAAAATTATTTAAATCTTAATTTTATAAAAAAGTAAGAATTGTACAACATATGTATAGAGTACACATAAATGTACAAAATAGACAGAATGAACAATAGACAGGCTGTAGTATCACATCGAGAGAAGTATTAATGAATGATTACACAGGAGTTAACATCTTTTGAAAGATGCCGTTCTCATACAATTTTCAATTTATCTACTGAAACAAACCAAAATTGAAAGAATTTTTAATTCCAAAAGAATATTATTCTTAGCAAGATTTATTTCATCTATTTTTTAAAATTAAATATTGAAGTATCTTTTTAATTGCAAGGGTAATGAAAATTAATTGGGATATTATTTTTTTATCTATATTTTAATCCAGCTTTGTTATGTCTGTAAATTATTTACTTCTTTTAATAACGTTTCTAGCTTGACTCACCAATTCAACAAAATTTATTTTAGTGTTGTGTAATTTAAAGAAAAATAAATAATCCCCACCACATCATCACTCAAGAAGCTTCATTTCCCAGTATTGAAAGTGCTTGGTTTCTCAGCAATACAGGTACAATTTCTGTCTATAACATTCCTCAGTAGTGAATCATTTTTAGTTTGTGAGAAAATGGATTGTACTGTAATGTCTTGTTTATAAACATGGATTTATTTTTAACATTTTTTTCTAAGTATACATAAATCAAAAAGATAAAAATGAAAACATGTAATTATAAAGGAAAGTGAAAATAGAACTAAAAAATTCTTGTTAAGTATGCATACAAAAATTATGTTGAAATAGTCTAGTACTGATTACATCATATGTTGTATGTAGGATGTAGTTATTTTTTATAAGCCTGTTGTGTAACAAATAATTGAAACGGTCAAAAAGTTTTTTCAAGAGCTGAACAGAGATTGTTCATTTTTAGATGTATGACTTCAGCATTTTTGCACATACAATTAGATATTTTGAGGAACAAATTCACCAAGTGGGCTGCTGTAAATGTACAAAACATTCACTTTCTAAATACAACTTTGCTTCTGTTCAAATATACAATGGCTTTTTGTTGTAGTGTTTACAAAACTGAGGTAGCAAGAAGTAAAGAATTACGTGCAAGATGTTTTAAACTGAATAATGTATAATGTGACTATTTTATTATGTGTAATGTTTTAAGACCATAAAATTAAACTTTTTTCCTCTATAATTATCATTTACGAAGCTTAATCAAATAAGTAAGTGGTTGTACAACTATTTAATTTCAATGATCATATAAAATCCACATTTTATAATCTTCACCATATGTTACTCCCTTGATAAAGAATTATCAAAGATTTAAATAACAGAGCTTTGTTGTATAATTTTTAATTCTTAACTGCAGTTTTAAGGACTTCCAAGCTCAATTCAATAAAAAAGACATATTCTTCGCTACTACTTTTGCTATGACTGAACAAAGAATGTACAAAAAAAAGAAGCAAATTAGGAGTAACGGGGCTGTAATAAAATTGTGGTCAAACATTAACAAGCTGTGTAGAAGATGAAAAAAATTGAGCTCGTGGTTTGCCTTCCTAAATTATTTTAATTTAATCCTAAGTTGCTCCTTTGAACAAACCATTAACCATTTTAATAGAAAGTCTCAATTAAAGTTGATAAAGTTGGGGCTGTCATGGAAGAATTAAAGATTAGTAAACAATTAAAATTAGTTGATGGGACTGCTAATAATTTAAATAAGTTTGTGGAATTTTTCAAGGCAAAATAATCATTACAATATTTTAGAAGTAATGTATCTTATACTCTTACAACATAAATAAAAAATTACATAAAAACAAAAGGCTAGAAGCTCTACTTGCAGCTCTACAAAGAATTAATGTCAGTTTTATGTTCTCTATTGGATTAATACTAACTGCCGACTAAAGATGTACACTATATGTAATATCTTTGGTTTATTGCTTATTTTAATTAAAGAAAAGATGGACAGAATGACCTGGATGAGTTGTTTAATTAAACAGTTCTTTCTATAGAATAATTGTATGATTATTCTTTAAATATAAAGTATATAATATCTAAGAAAATAGATACCCCTCTGAATGGAGATATTTTTGAAAAGTGATTCATAGGTTAATAAAATTAATAATTTTATGAGCAATAAAACATTACTTTATTGACTGAATGGAAACCACAAATAAATACATATTTTAAATATAAAAGCACACTATTTACATAAGTATAAAAAACCTTTTGGTAAAGAGCACGATTTAGAAAATTTACGTTTTAGTACTAACATTTTTATTACAGAATTAATCCTACTTTATTAACAATATTTCCCTATATAGCTACAATAAAATAAGTAGAGGAAAAATAACTCTATACAACACATGGCAGAAAATACTTTTATATTTGTTAACATAGGAAATATAGCAACTATAAAAACTGATTACGTTCAATTATATAATCTAACTTAATATCTTCCGTTTTGATGTAACAAATAGTTATAACCAAGTTCTCTTCTTCGAAACAGCTGCCAGACATTTCACTGCATTGTATTAGCTAACTTATATAATATGATCTCATTATAAAATGAAATATATTATATTTCAATATATAATTATGATACAAACCAAACTGCTCCTAGACAGCCCATTAAATGAAACCAAACATTAATTTTCTGGATCTCGACATTGCTTACACTCTGCCATATTTGCTTGAAAGTATTCAATCTGAAGAGTCATTTCAAAGAAGTTATACTTAGCATGAATTTTCTTTGAAGCAATTTTCAATATTTCATCCGTGCTGACATTTGAACCTGTAAAAATCCAGCCTAATTAGAAATACAATCAACAGAAAATCTTCTATATTATGAAAAAAGATTATATCAAATTTAAATAATAAATAGAAGAATCTGGCTGTGGATGATTACAATTATTTACACTAAAATCTCAACTGCAAAATGTGTAAAAACGCTTATTTTTTATGTTCTTATATTTATTATCTATTAGAAAAAAGAGGAATTGAATATAATGCATTGTTTCATGAAGAAAGATTATCCTTCTTTTTTAGTCTTTCTTACTGCAAAAAACCTCAGGTACATGAAGCACTTAATCAGATGTCACTCTTAGAGGTGAACAAATTTACATTTTAACAGGTTAGGTGTACTGACATCTAATAGTATGTTTGGTTCAGCAAAGGAAGTTGAGGCGAAATAATCTAAAAATTTTTTTTCTTGTTGAAAACAATATAGAACAAGAGGAAGTTTATAAGGAATGAAAATAGCAATGGAAATTTCACTTGAGGTACATTTTCAATATCCTTAAAAATCCATAACAATTACAAACCCATAAACCAGCTATTCATATATTAGTTTGTAATTAACTATTCATTAAAAATAAATTAACAAATTTGATTAAAAGGTTAAAAATAAATAAAAATAGTAATAACTTAATAAATAGTGACACATATAAAATACTTATGACAATTTTTTTTTTTTTATTTAAAATCTACAAGGGACAATGTTAAATATTACAAGGGTCGTTTAAATATAAACTAGAATTTTGCCATACGAACTGAGGAAGAACAGTGAATGTGCTGGGGCATTGTGAGTAATTAGTTTGATACATGAGTTTTTTTTTTCAAGGTTCGATCTGTTGTGAAATAAAAACCTGCACAAAAATCGAATGAACCTTTATGCATATGTGTTGTGCAGCATCTCTAGTATGGCCTTCAATCACGCTGCGTCACTTTGTTTAGTTCTGAACACGCCGCTAGCACGTAAAAATGTCTACAACAATAGCATCTCCCGCCAAGTGTGAAGTGCATGTGATAATTCAATTTTTTCAAGTTGAAGGGTGTAATGCAGCTGAAATTCATTGACGAATAAGTAATGTGTTCAGTGAGTGACAGCAAAGTGCGACAATGGTAAATGAACTTTAAAGCAGGACGTACAGATGTTCATGATGCAGGCGGTCAGGGAAGGAAGTGAGTGTCAACTGATGATCTTGTTGAACGAGTGGATGAGGCAATTCGAGAAAATTGACGGTTCACAATTTCTGTATTGAGTGATTAGTTTCCTGAAATTTCAAGGTCAGATCTCTACACCATTCTGAGTGAGAGCCTTCAGTACCGCAAACTGTGTGCGAGATGGGTTTCTAAGATGCTGTTCGACCACCACAATACAATGTGAATGGATGCCTCCCTAACGTTTCTCCAGAGCTACCACAATGAAGGAGAAGATTTTTTGAACAAAACTGTCACAGAGGACGAGACATGGGTCCATTTCAAAACTGAAGAAACAAAAGAACAATCCAAACAGTGGATGCATTCTCATTTTCCCAGTAAACCAAAGAAGTTCAAGTGGATCTTTTCCAACAGAAAGTGTATGGCTACTGTGTTCTGGGACTGGAATGGAGTTCTCTTGGTGGAATTCATGGAACGTGGCACGACCATCACTGCAGCCTCATACTGCGTGACTCAACGTCTATGAACAGCAATTCAGAATAAGCGGAGAGGAGTGTTGTCATCAGGCATTGTCTTTCTTCATGACAATGCTCAGCCGCACACTGCAGCTGTAACAAAGAAGCTCCTGCAGCGTTTTCGTTGGGAAGTGTTTGATCATCCACCATATAGCCCGGACTTGGCTCCTCCGATTTTCACCTCTGCTCACATGAAATGCTGGCTAGGAGGACAACATTTTGGCCATCATTCAGCTTGGCATATCAAGCTGCGGACCAGCATAGAAACATGACTGAAAACACAAGTGGCTCCGTTCTATGACGAGAGTATTGAAAAGTTGGTACCACGCTACGACAAATGTCTAAATCGGAGTGGCAAATATGTAAAGAAATAGCATAACTATGTAAGTACTTGTTACAAATAAAAGATTTTTTTATTTTCACTGTGGTTTTAATTTCATGACCAATCGGACCTTGAAAAAAAAAAACTCTCGTATGTGGAGAGGAGCAACTGGCTGGCCATGCCTTTAAATCATGTTCCCACACAATAGCAGAATGTCTGAGCAGAGATGCCATTGTCCATTGCGCAATGAGTTATATGATTTCTTGCCATGATGGTGTCAAATCTTCTGAAATTCTGACAGATTCCAGCCCCAGTTCAAAGATGCTACCCTGTCAAAAACTCAAGTGTTTGATTGGGCCAAAGATTAAGTGGTTGTGATAGAGTGGGGAACAAAAGTCATAAGGGTTGTCTGCGGACCAGAGTCAATGTTAATAATATTCAGGCTGTTCATGACCTTGTGGAAGGTTACTGCTGCATAACCATAGCTGAAACTGCATCAGAGATGGACATAAGTGTTCAGAGTTTGCATACAGTGTTGTCAGACAATTTCTTTCTTTCTTTTTCTGTTTAGCCTCAGAAACCACAGTAAGGTAGTACTTCAAAGGAAGATATGTATGAATGTAAATGAAGTGTATTCTTGTACAGTCTCAGGTCAAATGTTCCTGAGATGTGTGATTAATTAAAACCCAACCACAAAGAACACTGATATCCATGATCCAGTATTCAAATCTGCATAAAAGTAACTGCTGTAACTAGGATTTGGAACTTAAAACTCTCGACATTGAAATGATTTGAGATGACAAGTTCATCACAAGACCAACCTGGTGGATTGGTCAAACACTCTTGGGTACAACAAAGTGTTGGTGAGGTGGGTTCCAAATCTTCTCACTGAGGCACAGAGAAATATCTAAAAAGACATCAGTCAGTGGCTTCTAAATTGCTTTGAGGAAGGAGAGGAATTTTTGGAGTGGACTGTGACCTGCAAAAAAAAATTTATCTACCACTACACCCTGGAAAGCAAAAAAACAAATATTGGGCTGTGGAAAAGTGGAGAGATGGCACTGATAAAGACCAAGAAATGTTTGTCAGCTGGAAAAATGTTGGGAACTATTTTGGACTCAAAAGGTGTGCTGCTGATTGAGTTTCTGCATGAATGAAGGCATACCAATGCCAGTTGCTAGATGAAGTCAGGGCTGATTATCACAACACATGATGCCATCTTTTTTTTTTATGAGGGGATCAGGAAAGTAGCTTTCTGGTGGAGAAAATGTATTTCTGTTGAAGGAAACTAAGTAAAAAAAATAAATAAATAAAAGGTAATTTATTTGTAATTCTATTTAATATCAATAAAACTATGAAAACAAATCTGTTTATATTTGACCGACTCTCTTGTTTGCTTGCCAACCTTACAGTAGTGATGAAAATGTGCATAAGTGTTCATTTTTACTTATTTTCTCAGAAATTAATTAGTACACAGGATGGACTGATGGTAGTGGTAGTTTTGGGGGACAGGAAAGGCATTTTATTAAAAAAATCTTTTTAATGATTTTAAAAATTCCTTTACTTTAGTTATATCTGTGGCTGTACAATAAAAACTGACTGGGATACAATGTTTAGAAATACTATTTTCTATTCTTCTTTAATCTTTTAAAAAACTTTTAAAGTAAAGATTTATTAAAAAAAACTGCTTAAAATAAAGTTGATAGCATTTAGTTTTAATTTAAGTTAGTTCCTATCTCATTACTGTATGATGAAAATTTTCTCAAATTATAGTAAAAACTTTTAAAAGTGATAAAAAAACGTTTTTGGATCACTTTTATTGATACTTGAATCCACGAAAATAAAGAATCATATTGTACATAAATTAATAAAATTATTTCACTTTTTTAACTTACAGAAATGTATTTAAAGTATATACAATATATATAGTTTTTGCAAAAGGTTTTATTTATAAAAATACTGCCACAAAAATTTAGATCTGAAAAAAATTAATTCTGTATTGTTATGTATTATAATTTTGCATGGAAAAAATTGTTCATGTAATTTTGATTGAAACACATCTAGTGTCTTCAGCAAGGGTAAAAATGCCACTATTATATTTATTAATAAACTAATTAAGATTAATTTTATATTACAGATAAACATTATTACATGAATTAAATGTTTATGTTACCAAACATAAATATTAATTACAAGTAATTAATTAACTGTAGAAAATGTAAAATAATAGCTATTTAATTGTCCATTTCTCTCTGATAGAAGAAAGACAAAATAAGCAATGATGTGATTCCCATTTAGAATGATAAAGGCATATTTAAAAAAATAATTCCTTTTAAACAAAATTCAGCCAGAAAAAGCTAAAGTAGTATTAAATTCTATAACTGACTTTATTTAATCTATAAATTACTTTTTTTGTGTTTAAAGATTAACATTTTTTAGGCAGAAAAAATCTGAAAGTTAATGGAAAATTTCAGCTTGTAATTTCTAATCTATTATTATATTTCTCACACAATCATAGAGAAATCAGAAAAAGACAAATTACATAAAATGTTATCAGTTTTTATAACTTATAAACTTACAGAGACTTTTATGTTAAAATTTATGTGCAACTCTTTAAATTATTAGCAAGATCAACTGTGATTACCAAGGAAATGAGTGCACAGCTGCCAAATCAACTACTCCTTCAGTTGAAATGTGTAGAATTGATGTTGATGGTCTTCTTGATCACAGATCATTATCAACTAATTCATATCCATTTTTTAGATTAAGTAAACCACTGAGTAAGGTTTAAACAATCATCGATTAATGCACCATAAGGGCGCATTAATGGTTTATATTTCCATAAATATTTTTCTAATTATCAACCCAAAATTTCATGCAAGTGTAAATTACACATTATAAAAATTACTTTCTTAAATGGTCACAGAATGTGACCACTTCACATTCTTTGTTGTAGGCTTCTTTTTTATACAACCAACAAAGAATGTTAGGTTTCACATTACCATTATTTAAAAAGGTGTTTGTAAACAAGTCAATTAAATTTCTTGGAGACTAGGGATTTTTCAATGAACCTTGTAAGTTTGGATCAGTTTTTAAGACTGAAATGAGAGAATAAAAATTAATTTTTCTATATATTGCTTTATCAGTGTCAGTGATACTTATTCCATAAGTACAAATATTTCTCTCAACATACTAGGAATTTTTAAGAATACTGTACACATTTAAATTCTATAAACTATAATATTTAAATAAAGTAAATTCTACTGCCAATCAATGATGGTCAAAGACAATAATTACATGGCAATGATGCAGCATTCATTTGGCCAGTCTATGATGCATTTGCCTAACAACTGGCTCAAAAGAGTTCAATGTAGCAGAAATTGACCATCTGAAGGTACAT
>JAAAKQ030495952.1:0-20899 GCA_010016005.3 Zanna intricata | reverse complement strand
ACGCTACAATTCATTCATCTCATCCTCTGAAGATATACCTTAACGGTGGTTCCGGAGGTTAAACAAAAAAAAAAGAAGAAGAAGAAGACAACCGACGACAACATTCTTGTACACAGACACAAGTTACTATAAAATCAGTTAGGTGGGCTTCAAGTCATAGTAATGTTTACATCACCTATCGCTACCCGGTCATCACTGTCGTGTCATTTTGGTGAGCGCCTTAGCTAAGTCTGGCTGCTCACCACCCGTTATTCGAGTCACATTGATAAACTTAACCTAAAATCATTCTCGTAGTTTTATTAATATACGCGTTTATTAATATACGAGTTTTATTAATATTTTATAAAGATTCATTCGCATAAATTCATTAGTGTCTTAGATTTAAACAGACATGTATAAATATGACATAAATAAACGGATATTTATTCACTGCTTTAAGGAAATACACTTTCAGAAAAGAAATTATAATGATTGTAATTCATCTTACATTCTGTGGATAAAAAAAGAGTCCCGGTTAAATTACAGAGAATTAATTATACCCAATTTTTATTAGCATATTAATTGAAATTTGATGTTTTTGTATGGTTATGAATTAAGAATTTTACTTCCTAGCAAGTAATTAATTCCGCTTTAAAAAGTTTAATTTTCTTTTTTCATTACTTATTGGATTTATACAGTTTTATCTAATCTTCTAATAATATACTGTGTTTTTTTTTTTTACAAAATCACATGTTTTTCTTATATATTCAAAACCTATATATATATATTTTTTTTTTTATTAATTTCCAAAAGAGTAAGGTGTCTTGCCAGTTTTGTATATATCTTAGAAATCTTTCGATCAAATATCATTAAATTTGGTTTATGTATCAGAAGGATTGATTCTATTAAAGTTATTAAAAAAGACTCGGATGCGGTGATAATAATATCTTGAAAAGAGGTAACATTTTACTGTTTGGATATGTACTTGTTTGACTATTTAATTATTAATAAAAAAAGGTCAGAAAAGGATGGCAAAACTTTCTCAGTTCTTCAGCTCAACAAAATTTTAAAGTCGAAATAATATAGTAAAAATTAAGTTGTTAAGTTGAATTTATTTAATTGTAATTATTATTATTCGGTTTTTATAATTGCAAAAATTCAAACAATATTTAGCCCCCTGAAGAGTGAACATTTTTTACTAACCGTATGGATGTGATGAATTTCGTTCTGCCTGTCGTTTTTAATACAGTAGGTCGAATTGATACAATATACTTTGACTTGCAAAAGGCGTTTGACATCATTACCCACGATATTTTTTGGAATAAGCTTCGTAGACGTGGAATTCACAATAAAATGCTCAAATGGACTTGTATCTCACCAATAGAACATTTAAAGTTAAAGCTTGGAAATTTTTCGAAATATTTCAAATATCTTCAGCTGTTCCACAGGCCCACAGCTTTTCGTCTTCTTTATTAATGATGTTTAGAATGACTTGTTACCCAAAGTTTTTTTTATATGCTGATGATCTTAAGATCTGTGAGAAAATTGATGGACTGTATGATATATGTTCATATATATTATACGTATATTGACGTCCTGCAAGATTATATAAAAAAAGTTGTCCAGTGGTTCGTAAGAAATCCTTATGAGTTTATGAAATCAAGCAATACTGTAGTCATTTTATATACTAGGATAACTTCTTTCGCTTATACTTGATTATCTGATTGAATGATAAAATTAAACGTGGTGATAATGTATTGGACCTTTTCATATTGACGAACTTTTCATATTTACTGAACATATCAGTAAGGTGTGCATAAAACCAGTTTTCCAGAGCCAGAAGGAATATTGGATTAATCCAGTGGATTAGTAGAAACTTCCGGTGTGCTGAGTCACTTATTCGGCTGTTTCAGACGAATATTAGATTGGTACTGGAATACTGTTTAACTATTTGTAATAAAGATCGACTGTATACTTTTGCTCAAAAGAAATTTGCGGGTTTTGACTGGTAGAGGTTTTCTTTCGGATGAGAATAGTGATAAACATTGCAGTCTCAAGAAATTAACATCATTTCGTGTAAGGCGAAGAATTGCTGATGCAATCTCTCTCTCTCTTGTGATAGTAAATGTCTCATTATTGTTATCGGAATTTAGTTAATTAACACACCAAGAAAAAATATGTTGCTCGAAACAACGCTACGCTGCTACAGCAGCAGTAAAAAGAGCTGTAGCCGGGAATGTAAAAATAAATATGTTATAGATTGGCACGAACTAAACAACTTGAAATATATATATATATATATTTTTTTTTTTTTTTGTTTTAATTGTACAATATTTTATGATGAATTGTAAGTTATCCTCCCTTTTGTACTGTTCCCAAAATAATGTAACATGACTATACAATAAAAATTTTTTTTCATCTTCTTTAGTTTGCATGTCTGATTTATTTAATAATCGGTATAAATTATTCAAATGGTTTTTAAAAATAAAAGCAGTAAATTGATTGTGTGTAGAACAGCCAAATTTTTTTAGTCAATATTTTACGAGTAGCTGTTAATAAAATGAATAATTACTGACCGCTTTAAAGAAGTTATTGTAAATTCTGGTTAATTTAATACATATCTTTTACAATGTATTATTATATATTTTTTCTTTATATCTTTTTATCCGAGCTTTCACCACCTCACAACGATTATAAGCTCTATTGTGCTTTTGATGCGCTACTAAAGATGGCAATTATTTTTAGATAACTGTTGTACTCTTTTAAAGCTGTACTTCTACTCTTCTCTTTACAAATTTATATGAAAACATAAAGCATTGTCTGCGTTAAACAGTTCATTCTTTTTTTTTCTTTCTTTGTTTTGAAAGAGCAGGCATCAATAGCTGTAGTTATTAGCTCAGTGGGAATTGGTAGCGTATGAAAAGATGCTATTCCTTGTCTGGATTCAAACCCGGGAGACCAACGCACGAAATACCGAGACTTTATATCAGCTATGGAGGTCGCAGGCACATTCTTAATTATTTTCCCGGTTTAATAGCGATCTTCAGCTTTTAAACATTTACAAAATAAAAACTGGTGAAGAAAAAATTTTAATGTTATATTAAACGAATCAGTTTATAACTAGGTGAAATGTTGAGATTAATCAAACTTTGTGAGATTTTCGATTAATTTATACATCATCCTTCTGCTGTTTTAAATAAATTTTTTCTGTTTAATGGATATTTTACTGTAAGAATAGTATATATCCTTACGAAAATGTAAATAATACGGGAAGGTTGTGATCAAGTCGTAAAGGAATTAAAAATTACATATTAAAAGGTAATCGGTTACCTGCCGAGTTAAAAACGTTACTGAAATTTATCTGTTCAACTGCTGTGTACGAAATTTTTATCTGAATATACAAAATAGAATTAAAAACGAATTTATGTCTGATTCTTTAGATATCTGAATAATAATCAGTCATTTTAACGAGATTTAAAATAAAAACTAGTGCAAATTCTTAGTCGTTTATATGAATTTTTGTATAAATTAATAAATTTAATACGATTGAGTTTCTATATATTTGGAAGTATGAGCTTTGGAAATTTTTCAGGATTACAATATAATAGTTCCTTCTTCGTTGATTTTGCATATGACGCTGTTGTTAAACTAGTTGAGGAATTAATTTTGTATGCGGTCTCTATGTGCTGCGTCTGTTCGTTTAATATTTTGAAGCGATTAAATTTAGTGTGTATTTAAGTTCTATACTGTAGAGTTAACAACTTTCAAAATTACTATATGTGAAAATTTCTTGTTTAAATATTTGTATTCATCTCCTGTTCTTTTAGATGAGTGTGTAACTGACAAAAAAATCACTACATTTTGTCAACAAAAGAGCTCGTATCTTTTTCCCTCTCGTATCTCTTCTTAACGTACCGTGTAAAAGGAGATTTATTAAAAGATTTGACAATAATTGCACCGAGCGGTATAATCCTATTTTACCAAAATGTTCTGTAAAATTCATGAAACTTTTCTATTTTTAATCACTGACGCTATTTTTCATACGTATTGTCAATCATACTGTTGCAAAATAAATGAAAATAAAATTATTAAATATAAACTTTAAAAATTAGCTTTTAAGAAGAAAAATGTTAAATTACATTAAAATAAAGAAAATATTATCAAAAATAAATATTTTGAAGTTTTCATCATATTAAATCAGAGCATATCCTAATCGAACATTAGTAATTTAAATTGTGTTGTTTCATTTCTTTAGGACACAGCTAAGTATTCATTCAAAATTATACGAGTGTAAGTTTTATTAATATCGGTTCAAACATATAAATTTTATATTTGGACTTACACATCGATTATTTTGTTTTACTAAATCTGCGAGCGTTTGGAATTCACCATCCCAGTAGGCCTGTTATTTGTAGACTTCTTCGAGATTTATAATTACGAAAGAAAGTAAGGAAAATATTGAGAGAAGTGGGTGTACTGGATAAACTGTAAAGCCTAACGAAATTTGTATCGGTGGATATAAATACTTACAATTATCCGATAAAATGATATTTCGCCATTTTGATTTTTTTTTTACTTTTTGTTTAATGGTTATAGAAAATTGAAATTTTAGTACGATAGAATTATTTCCATGGGACGGAAGAATTTTCAACATTATTTCTAAACAATTTTCACCTCATATTCAAAAATTCGTTGCCTAAAGAAGTTGGAATTTGGCACAAATACATGGCTAAATATCCCAAGGATATTTAAGAGACCAAAAACGAGACCACCGGGACGGTGGTCCCGTTTTTGGTCTGATTTTTGATCCCATCAGAGAAGTTTGCATCTCAGTACCTTAATTTCTTCTTTTTTGTTTAACCCTTACACGACAAGATGTCGTTGGAGATGTAAACTAAACTTAAGAAACCGTTTTAGGACCTAAAAATAAATAAAAATTGTTCATGTGAACAAATCCCTTATCTTGCTTCATTTTCTCTCTGTCCGCCATTTCCCCCCTCGACAATAGCTCTACGGATTTTCCTGCAACGTATCAGCTAAACTTGAAGGACTGTTTACTGCATCAAACTAGACAAATACCTTTTTATAGATAAATGCTCTATTTCGGTTTTATTATCACTCTGTTCGCCATTTTTTTGTTTTTTCAATAAAAATATCTATATTAAGAAGTGAGATATTTTAATGAATTCTTATGTAAAAAAATAAGTTTGAAATTTTTACCTTTGAAAATTCTAAAAAGGCGATTATTTAAGTTTTTTAATCGTTAATAGCTTCGTAAATATTTGTTTTTTCAAAGTATTAGATAAATGGTTAAGCTTTTTATTGTGAACAAAATGACACTTCATTTATTCAAACTGATTGATAAATAATTGCGATATGACTTGAAATTTTTAAAATGGAACGCAAAAATTATGCATGAAAACAGGTATAAAGTGTCACACTGCATAATTTTCAGCTTGCAGCCTACAAACAAGAGGGTAAGGTGGTACCGACTTAAGATTTATTAGTTTTCTTCTAATACCGTTAAACAGACTTTTTTTAAAAAATACTATTTAAATGCAGTATTTTCAAGACAGAAAATAATTAACCCAAATAATTCAGGCAATGTATGCAGAGGAATTACGGTACGTTTAAATTGGGAGCTGGGTTTATAGATCGATGAAATTGTGACAGTAATGAATGATAGAATTTCTTTATGTACATGGAATGGCTGACTGAGCTGAAAGATACTACTCGCCAAGGTTTTGTCTGTTCGAAAAGTCTGCAGAAAATCAATTTTTCAC
This sequence comes from Zanna intricata, assembly GCA_010016005.3. NCBI lineage: Eukaryota > Metazoa > Arthropoda > Insecta > Hemiptera > Fulgoridae > Zanna > Zanna intricata. The sequence continues at coordinate 15,137 of JAAAKQ030495952.1, read as the reverse complement.
TCCTTTTTTTATTATACAACACTTTTTTCACAAGAGTGTGTGCATATATAATGGGCACTCATTTTTTACTGAATGAAGTCAAGATTTTTTTAAATTTACTATTTTTATTTAATTAAAATTATAAAAACCATTTTCTTTTAAAACGATTAATGTCATTAACTTAATTTAATAAATAAATAAGTAATAATAGGCCTTCAGAACGGTTTATATTGCACATTGTCCTTACGTTTACACACAAAAAAATAATCTTGCCAGTGTTGGTAAAGACGAACACCAAACGATTCGTATTTAGTCCGTGAAGTTATATCGCATCGTTTACCGCTCGATCCATTCAGATCGTTGGGCCGCAATCCCTTTTCAATGGGATCACTCACGCTCTCGGGCAGTACAAAATCCGATATACCGGTTAGGCCCCAGTCTGTCTACTTGATAGCTAGCTGTACATCGCTGTGGTTCGTGGAAGAACATTTAATGTCGTTACCTAGGATTTCCTGATCGATGATCGGATAGCATGCACCACCATGCCCGCTCGGGAGATGTGTAAGTCGACTCTCCACGTTTCGGGCGAGTCCTGATGCAGAAAGCGACCAATTTTTTCAGTAGTGGAACCGGTTCAGGGTTTTTTGTTTTTTTTTTGCGTAGGAAGAGGAAAAAGCTGTACCAGCCGACATCTGCCCGCACAGATGACAGTGTGGGGCTCTCACCCACTAAAATACCTCCCCCTTTCCCCTCCCAGGGGCGGCCGGAATCGCCTTTCGGCATAACATCAGCCAGCCCTGGGTGTCGTGGCAACAGATTACCTCTGCCTGCTACCCTTCCGGTTTCGGTTCCTTGCAGTGGAGCCCCCCTTTGGGGTCCTCTTGGCACCCTTAGAGCGCGGCGACTCCCCTCTTGAGGGAAGCCGACACGTTCCTCCTTCAAGAGGCTGCCCTTCCCGCCCTACACTTAGCCTAAAGGGGCGGCATGCGCAATTAAAGATGCGCTAGTGCTCCTCCCCCACCCGCTCGCTACCTCTCAAACCTAAGAGGGGCCCGAATACTCCATCGGAAGTACGCCGACCCAGTACACTCTTGCTTGTGTCCTGGACCAAAGCATCCTCTGCAATCACGTTGCCTCCCATGCCTGGTCGTCGCCACGTTTCGTCCCGTTTATTGAAATTCCCCTAATTTGTTTTTTTTTTACGCCGTAACGCGAAGTTACTCCCTCTTTTACCCTAAACTAACCTATCTTCCTCCTGTAAACCCTCTTCTTAAAACTAACCTAATCTTAACTTCTGTCTAAGCCTAAATCTAACCTAACTTTCGTCTTAAAACCCTCAAAGATATTGTTTTGGTATTTTTACATTAGTTTTTTTTTTTTTTAATCTGTGCTACATTTCTATTTCATGTGTGGCCATATGCCTTATGACCTCACAGCTACTCATCACACTAGAGTCGCTCCGCCTGTGGGTGACCGATCGCGGAAACGTTTCAGTCGCTATGCGACGTGATATCAAGTTTTTCAACGCTTCCCACAAACTTGATTCGGAACAGAGACGACCTGGATTTGATTGTTTGTGCTACCCGACGGATAAGAATCATTACGGATCCGAACATAATCGGCCGAGGTAAACATTTTGAAGATATATTTACGTCGCCAGAGGCTAATAACCGCCCTTAAAATAAACATTACGATTGCTTTTTGTAATCTAGTCGACAGGCGGTGGTATATATTCGAGTTGCGTCCTCTTCGAATCGACCCGGTCAGAGGTGCAGGAGGGTTGAAAGCAAAGAGTATAAAAAGAATATTATATTTTAGCCTTGGATGACACAACATTTAAAAATAAAACGTATTGAAGGAAGCGTTTATTTTCAAATGACAGTGTAATCAGTGCTAACGATGTTAATAAAAATAACGAGACTCTAAGATTATCTTAAAATACGACTTTGTAATAATAATAGAACTGTTAGATGAATAAGAATTAAATGATTTTGAGGTGTAACAAGTTACACTTCCGGATTGTTGAGCGGGAATGGTAGTTAATTAGAAACCGACAACAGAATATCGGCCAGCATTTACAGAGTGTAATATGTAATATGACAACTTTCAGTGACACCGGTTAACACGCGTACTCTTTGTATAAGCCCTTAATTTATTTTTGCATGATTTTAATATTTCTAAAAGTAGAGTTATTTTAAAGTACTTTAGTTATCCCTAAATCTGGAGTAAACACAATCGGTAAAACTCACAGCAGAGGTGTAAAAAAAAAATTATAAGATTTTAGTACAAACGGAGATATTATTTGTTACTCGTATATATATTTATTTATAATTAATTTATTAAATTAATAAATGTTTAAATTTAAAAGATTTAAAGAAACTAAAAAATATACTGCGCAAGTTTTAATAGAAATATTTTGTAATCTAGAAATATTTTGTAATATAGAAATATTTTGTAATCTAGAAATATTTTGTAATCTAGTTAAGTAAATTGATTTTTTTTTTCTTAAATGTTATCTTTTATGAAAAATCATACTTGTAAAACAGAATTGTGCATTTAAATAACATACAAAGCCAGTAACATTTATCTTAGTACATGGTTATTTTGCATAATATCTGATTTTAGTTAACTGCCCAAAAAGGAGTGTAATGTATTTAGTGTGTGTATGTATGTATGTATGTATGTTTGTTCCACAGTAGCAGATCAACAGTTGAACCAGTTTAGATGTATGATCCCGTGTTGGAATCCTTACATTATCACATGTATCAAAGTCTAAATAAATATGTATATATACACCGGGTGATATTTAAGTATGGAAACGGCTTTATACAGCATATCTGAGAAGTATTTAGAGACAGAAAAAAATGGGGTTCTACGTAGTTAATATTTCTTTATATGTTTATTTATTCAAATAGTTAATTTTCTTTATTTTTAAAGCTTAGATTAAAAACCAACTTGATACTATAGTTATTAAAGTAAAGGTAAACAGGTAATGTTATAAATTTCTTATTAACAAGTAAAAATTGCCCTATTTTACTCAGTAATATTTCTCCATTAACCTACTAAATTTGTTGTGTAAACTTTTCTTAAAATAATTTTGTTAAAAGCCAATGTGGAAAAATTAAATAATTTTTTTTGACGCTGCGCCCAAATTGAAAAGTATTTGCAAAAAGTATGCAAATGGTTGACAACATGATCAACACAGTTCCTCATATCTCCATGAAATGAAGTCATGAAGACTTTTTCTGAAAACATGAGTTCAGAAATAATATAAAATATGGAAAGCTATATAAGTTTCTGATTTGAGAATTGCTATTTATGTTTTACAATGGTAAATAACATTTCAGAGTATGAAAAAATTTGGTAATGGATTTTGTGACTTACAATTGATCATTATGGCCTTTGGAACTGTAGCTCTAAAAAAACGGTTTTTGTTTTAAATTAACTTGATATTCTCTTGAATAGTGTTTGAAAGATTTTTAAGGTGATCAGCAAACATAAATCTTAACAGCAAAATGTTATCTATACTTCATCAATATCTTTCACTCCGTTTCCAATATATTTATCCTCATATATGATCACATGTAATACTTAATTAGTAGTACAGTCCAGCTTCAGTAGTTTAGTCCTTAGTCTGACCTGATCGTTCATGAACTGGTGATATGAATGATTCCCAACTATAACTGTAAATTGGTACCATAAGCATTTAAATTTAAATAAAAACTATACTGTCAACTGAACTTGAATCCAGGTAAAACCCCAGATTTTTTATGTTAAACTTAACCTTTTTATAACTTCATTAAAAAATCTATCAGAGTAAGAAAACAAAATGTTTCAATTTTGATACTGTTATGCACATCGTAAATAACACTGATAGACCAAAAAATGTTTTAATGTTTCTCTCTAAGTGTGGTACCATTTCTTGAATTTTTTTTTTTGCGTACATTACAGATCTATTTTTCTATCATCATTAGTTTTAAATAAATTACACTTCAAAAAACATTTAGGGAAAATATAGTTCAAATCTAAAATTTATAATTTTGCATGGCCCCACCAGTGTTAGAATAATTTCACTGTTGCTTTTCTTTTATAAATAGCCTCAGGCACATCCCGAATTAATATCCAACAGTAATTGGCCAGTATATAAATATTCCATTTCCTTAAAGGGAAACCCCCGCTAAAAAAAAAAAAAAAAGGGGGAGTCGCTATAAATAGCGGCTTTCCATCACCGAAATGTCTTCCTTCACCAAAAGAAGGTGAACATTGGTGGAAACGTTCACCTTCTTTGCCACTTAAGTCTCCGAGGTTGTCCAGATGTGAGTGGAGGAATGTATTTTCAAAGATGTATTACATCCCATAGCTCTGTATGATGTAAGAAGTTTATTTAGAAATATTAAACAAAATCTATATTATAATTATTTTGTATAATTCTGATCGGGGCCAAAATTTAACAGTAGTTAGAACTTATATAAATTAATTTTTTTTCCAAATTTCATATATTTTTAGTAATACTCGTACAATTTAAAAACTTAAAACAAAAATAACTAAGTTAATCTAAACCATGAATTACTAAATTAACAAAATCTTGAATTATAAGGTATTGTAAATTATTTCATAGTTAAAATCATGGTAAAACATAGAATTTTAAATAATGTCTATTAAATTTTTTTTTTTAATTTAAATTTTCTGCAACTCAGTTTTCAGCATGGACATAATTCTTATTAATACTTTCTGAATTGTGATTTATGTTATAGTTATTTTTTTAAATTACTGGCTTTATGTACCTACCTTAATATTATTTCATGAATTTATATTTTCAATAACAATTAATGAGGCCACATTTATCTTTTTTTTATAATTGACTATTTTATGATTTGGATCAAGGAAAACCTTGATCCATTCAGGCAAACACTGGAGAGGAATTCTTTTTTTGTAACAGTATATTTAAATGTTCAAACAAATTAATTATATATATATATATTATTAATATTTATATTTATAAAATTATATAATATATTAAATATTATATATATATATATATATATACATATGTTGTTTATATACTGACGCTGCTAAAATCCTAAAAATTTGTTTTAGAACACTATTTACGAATGTACATTAGTACAGGCTTTATATCTTTAATAATATAAGTAGGTTTAAATATTACATGATTATTGAAAATATAAGAAGTAACCTTTAATTTGATTTATGTGGACTGTTAATGAAATGATATCTGAAAAAGATGCCTTTAATATGACATTAACTATTTTTTAATTAAATTAGTCTTTATTTTAAAGAAGAATTTGATCGAATTCACTTCTTATCTAATGTTAGTTCTGCATATCTCATTTTAAATATTTATTTTGTCTAATATTTAAATTCTACTTAGATAATACAATTAAAGAATACTAAATTTTCTTAATAGATATAATTTTTTTTTTTTTTTCAATTTATTTTCTATAAAGTACTGGGTTAAAATCTAGGTCAGTTTTGAGATTTTTTACATTCTAAAATACTTTCAATCTTGATTCATCAAAATAATACAGTAGTTTTTTTTTTATAGTTGTGCTCATAAGTATGAACAATATAGATTGATATTTAGAAAATTAAAAATGTTTATTTACCCTTGGGTCTATGTTTATGAGTGTGCAACCTTTGTAGAATTTTTTTAATTTTTTTTATCTTCAGTCATTTGTCATTTGACTGGTTTGATATAGCTCTCCAAAATTCCCTATCTAGTGTCAGTCATTTCATTTTAATATATCCCCTACATCCTCATCCCTAACAATTTGTTTTACATATGCCAACCATTGCCTACCTGCACAATTTTTTCCCCATCACCTGTCCCTCCAATATCAAAGTGACTATTCCAGGATGCCTAATATGTGCCCTGTAAATCTATCTCTCCTTGTAAATATATTTTTCCAGATGCTTCTCTCTTTATCAATTTGCCACAACACCTCTTCATTTATCATTTTATCTCATTATTTGATTTTTAACATTCTCTCATAGCACCACATTTCAAAAGCTTCTAATCTTTTCTATTCAGGTACTCTGATCAGTACATACACTTTCAGAAATGTTTTTCTGACGTTTAAATTAATTTTTTATGTAAGCCAATTATATTTCTGACTGAAAGCTCATTTTAACTGTGCTATTCAGCATTTTATATCACTCCTGCCTCATCCATCTGTAGTAATTCTACTTCCCTTCTTGCGTAGGACATTATCCATATCATTCATTGTTTCTTCGAAATCCTTTTTTTACTCTTAGCTAGAATTACCATAAAATCAGCAAATCATAGCATCTTTATCTTTTCACCTTGCACTGTTACTCCGGATCTAAATTGTTCTCTAACATCGTTAACTGCAAGTTCTTTGAAAAGATTAAAAAATTACAAGGATAGGGAATGTCCTTGTCAGGTATATACCTTTTTTATTATGACTTCTTTCTTATGTTCTTTGATTATTACTGTTGCAGTTTGATTCCATTCCTGTAAATGTTGGCAATTGTTCTTCTATTCTATTCTTGAACCCTCAATTTTTTAAATTGCTGAACATTTTATTCCAGTCTACATTATCAAATGCCTTTTCTAAGTCTATGAATGCTATGCATGTTGGTTTGTTTTTTTTAATCTTCCTTCTACTATTAATTTGAGCGTTAAAATTGCTTTCTTTATTCTTATAATTTTGCTGAAACCAAATTGATCATTCCCTAACACTTCTACCTTTCTGCTCTCAATTCTTCTACACAGAATTCTAGTTAAAATTTTTGAGTAGTTAATTGTTCTGTATTCTTCCCTTTTATCTGCTCCTGCTTTCTTTGGTATCATCACAATATCACTCATTTTGAAGTCTGATGGAACTTCCCCTTTTTCATAAATATTGCACACCAGTTTGTATAATTTATCACTTACTCACCTGCACTGCATAGTAATTCTGCAGATATTCCATGTATACCAGAAGCCTTTCTGCCATTCAAATCTTTTAGTGCTCTCTTTAATTCAAATCTCAGTATTGTATCCCCCTTTTCATCCACTTCGACTTCCTCTTTATCCTTTATAATACCTGTTTTTAATTCATTTCCTCAGTATAATTCCACCAACCTATCTACCTTTTCTTTAATAATAAAATAACTGGTGTAACTTCTTTATTTAATACATTATTAGATTTTAATTTATGTAACACAAAATTCTCCTTAAACTTATTGTATTTTCCTTTTATTTTACCAATCATCATTTCTCTTTCCTCTTCTGAACACTTTTCTTTAATCCACTCTTCTTTCAATTATTTTCACTTCCTGTTTATAGTATTTGTTAATTTTCTATGGCTCCTTTTATCTTCTTCATCTTATACTTTCTACATTTATCCATCAGCTGCAATATGTTCTCTAATATCCAATCATTTTTACTTAAGCCTCTTGCAATGTCCTTCTCAAATTCTTCTTACTCCTCTTCCTCAAGCTTTTCTTAATTCCACCAATTCATCTGACACCTTTTCTTAGGTTTTTAACTCCAAACTGCATTTCATTATCATTAAATAATGGCCGTTATCAATGTCTGTCCCAGGATATGCTTTGACGAGTTGATTTGTAAATCTTTGTTTAACCATGATATAATCTATCTGATACCTTGCAGTATCACCTTGATTTTTCTGTGTGTACATTCTTCTATTTTGATTTTTAAATAGGTTTTGGCAATTATTAAATTACACTTCTTGCAAAACTCAGTAAGTCAGTCCTCTCTTTCATTCCTTTTTCCCCGCTTGTATTCACCCACAACATGTCCTTCCTTACTTTTTCCGATGCTTGCATTCCAGTCTCCAACTATTATTAAATTTTCATCCCCTTTTATGTGTTTAACTGCTTTGTCAATTTCTTTGTATACACATTCTACCTCATCATCATCACCATGGGCACTTGTAGGCAAATAGATGTTAACAATCATTGTTGGCTTAGGTTTTGATTTTATCCTTATTACAATGATTCTATTGCTAAACTTTTCAAAATACTCTACTCTCTTCCCTGTCTTTTCGTTCATTACGAAACCTACTCCTACCTGCCATTTATTTGATGCTGAGTTAATTATTCTAAAATCACCTGACCAGAACTTGTTTACCTCTTTCCATCAAATCTTGCTAATTCCTACTACAACATTTAACCTATCCATTTCCCGCTTTAAATTTTCTAATCTACCAACCTTTTTTTGACTTTCATTCCATGCTTCAACTCATAGAATGTTATTTTTTTATTTTCTTGTCACCCTTTCCTTCCTTCCCCACCCAGAGATCTGAACAGGGGACTAGTTTGCCTCCGGAATATTTTACCAAAGAAGGTATGAAGTAAGAAGGTAAGAAGCCTCCATCTTTGTTATATGAAAATGCAGAGAGCTACAATTTCTTGAAAAAAATAGTAGCCATAGTTTTCCATTGCTTTCAGCTGCACAGTATTCAGAAGATTAAGTGCTGTTGATATGGCCATTTCAATCCTCCTGACCTACACCCTTAAGAACTACTGAAAGAACTACTGCTGCTACCCTCTTTCAGGAATCATTTCTTACTCTGGCTCTCAACAGTTACCTCTCCAATGTGGTTGCACTTTTGGTCCATCTATTCTGTATCACTGAGGACTCAAGCCCCCTCACCAATGGCAAGGGCTCATGATTCATAAAGGGAATTGTAAAGCAATCAGTCTTATTTATAAAAAAATTTATAATATCCACCTCTACCTAAACAGACAACAGCACTGTTTTCATGGTACTCAACACAATACTTTAGCTTACAAAAAAATGATCTTATTGTTATTTTATTGCTGGTTTTAATCAATTACTGAACCTTTAAAAAGATCTTCTCACCAACGTATTTAAAATAAAATTAAATTTTTTTTTTTTTAAAAAAACAATATTATTCTGTCAATGAATTTGTTAAAAATATTAATTATTAAAATTACTTTAAAACATTTTCATTTTACCGTTTAAAATATTTTACATTTTCTACATCCTCTTCAACTTGTATGTAAATATGTGCTCAAACAATTTCTATTAATGCCTTCTTACTTTGGAATTATTTCATAGTTTTTTTTATGTATTTATTATGATTTTGTTTTTCTTGTGTTTATATTTTAAATTGTAACATCGATTTTAATCATATCTTTTTTTTAATCTTATAATTAAACATATATTTTGTGATAATTCAGTGATCAAGATTTTACTGTGGTTTCCTTTGACCGATTCAAGCAAATGTTGATTGTTTTAATTTATGTAATATGTCTACCCTTTATCTAATATAACATATCAGGAATATATCTACTATTTACTGATATTATCTTTATAATGTATTATTATGTACTGATCAGAAAGAAAGATTTATCTATTTTATCCAAGTTAATGCATTTTAATAGCAAATTAAGCATCTGGCATGCATCCAAATGAATCCTCTTTTACTCTTATATGAAAAAGATATTTTTTACTTTTGAAAGTGTAGTTTAATCTAAAAATAAAAAGTATAAAAAGTACTATTCACTTATATTAAAAGACTATTCTATCATCTCTTGCATTCATTTTCTTTGTATTGATGAGAGGTTTATAAAAAATTTTAAAAAATAGCTAATAAGTTTTTTTATAATTATTTCAGGGATTTCCAGTCTTGTGAGCTGTGCTACTCTGGAAGAACTACCAGAACTACCAGCCCACGATGAAGAACGATTACAAAGGGCTGCCCGTCTTTTACAACAGCGTCTTATTTTACGTCAGTGGTTAGTGACATTAGGTTTGCAGCATCATCACCACAGGTTTGTTAATGGTTTTTTTTAAATAAAATTAAAAAAATTTATTTGCTCTGTTTTTAAGTTATTAAATCAGTTATTGTAAAGTATAAATTTTAAAAAATATTTTTTTCTATGTAGTTAGCACTTCAATCTTTGGGTGGGTTATTTATATAATGTATACGAACAGGTCTGTTGGCAGAACCACTCCCATTAAACACAATACTGAAAATAAAGTAACTCAAAAGAGTTTCCTACAACTTCAACAGAAAATAAAGAATTGAAGTTTTGAAAAAGGGTGGATATTGAAAAAGAGATGAGATCTCTTTACATGGAGACCACAAAAATGTAAATTATCCCTGCCAAATTCCTTCTTATCCAAATCCTAAAAGCCGCTCATTCCCAAAATTATATTGTTTATGCGAGTATCTACCTGTACTACAAACCATTCAACCATAAACTGGATAAAGTTACTGAAATTATGTTGAGGAAATGAACAGGTAGAATTAAAATGGTTTTATTTTAACTATATCTGAATTTTCTATTTTCAAACTGTCAACCTCTGTAGTAGACTAATACTGTTTGTGCCTTTCATCTAGAAAGGCCTTGAAGCCAGAAGAGGTTTAAATCTAGTAAGCTAGGCATTTTTCATGCATTTCAAAATTCATCAGTTGTAAACCGAAAAAAATTGAGACCTACAAGTTCAAAAAGAAAGTTACTTTTTATAGTATTCATTCCTGAATAGAGTTATCATTAAGATGTTTACAGAGCAACAAGCAATCATCTTATTGAAAAATGTTGACAATGAATTTGTAGATTAAAATAATTTTATAAATTGTAGTTATAAGAATGCAATAAATTTTCAGTTTTCTTATAAATTTTGATGTATAATTAATTTTTATTAAGTTTGAAAGTCATACCTATTTAAATGACCTATGTATTTATTACTTCTTTAGTTTCATATTCTACTTTGGATAGTAAGTTAAATGCCACTGTTAATGCCAAATATTCTTTACTTAATCAAGTTTTTATAATCGTTAAACAAATGTATTTAGTGGGCTGATTAAATCCAGTTTAATTATTTATTTTATTACATTAATTTTTTTGTGATAAATTATCGCGATAATTTTGTTGCAATTAATTATCATATATCTTTATTTTAGGAGAGATTAGGAGATCTGGTTGTACCTGATTGGTAAGCCATCAATCTTATTGTGCAGCAACTAGATAATATAAAAAAGTCTCTGGGTCACCAAGTATACAACCGTAATACATAACTTACCAACTATATAATAGGCTTTGCAATTCTACAGATTCATCATCTGTCATAAAACAGTATAATACTAGGCAGTTCATTACAATCATTACTTACAAAAAAATAAACTAATTGATTTAAGTAGCAGTTAGTTAAGCTACTTAAAACAGATGTTTTAAAACAGGTGTGCCAATACACTACCATGTTGAGAATAGTTTTACATCTTAACACTGTCTACTGGGTAACCCAGTCATACTGATTCTTTCCCAAAGATTGCTGAATTGTTAAATATAAATTCATTTCACTTTTATGCACGGTTTTAGTGGCTTGTAATGTATTTAAGCCTGACTAAAGAACAGTTTTTGGTATAGGTTACAAACCTAAAGCAGTATCTGGTGAAAAATTTTTAATTTTTCATTAGTATATGATCTCAAGCTTAAAACATTTTGAAAGATTATATTTAAAGTACTGCACTAATGTAAGAGTTATATGCATATTGGACAGAAGATTACAAAGACTTAAGTAATTATGTTAAAAACTGTTGGAAAATGATTTTTAAAATGTAGGAAGTGATAAAGAAAGTCCATAGTAATGGAAAAAAAAGGAATCAAATTCTTTACTGACTGATATTAATGATCTTTGCAGAAGAGTTACTGTGTTATACTGCAAAGCTGGTATTTTATTATACTGAACATAAGTTACATAGTGAGATTGCATAAATACAAGAATTTGATTATTAGTTTCATAAATATGAATTATATTACTAATTGAACTTTATGTTTGGGTTTAGCTCCTACTGTAACAAAACTACGACAACCTTACTTTGGAAAGACTACTCATTGGTTATTGATAATTTTAGTTCATGAAAGTTGAGCCTAAAATTGGTCTAGTGGTTAATGTGACATTGCAAATCAGCTGATTTTGAAGTCAAGAGTTCTAAGGTTCAAATCCTAGTAAAGGATTTGAACCTCTTACTTTTATATGGATCTGAGTACTAGATCATGGATACCAATGTTCTTTGGTGGTTGGGTTTCAATTAACCATATTTCTCAGGAATGGTTGATCTGAAATTGTACAAGACTACATTCCATTCACATTCATATATATCATCCTCATTCATTCTCTGATGTTATACCTTACGGTAGTTCCAGAGGCTAAACAGAAAAAGAGAAAGAGAGAGTTCAAGAATTGAGACTTTAATAATCATTTGAACTAATAACTGTTGGAACTGAAGAAAAGCTCTAAGCTGTCATAAAATTTAAAAATGATGGATCAGAATAAAAAAAAAAATACTTTTAGAAGGATGACAGTAGAAAATTAGGTGATTAATTATAATTACTTCCCAAATCTAATAAAATTTTAAGGGTGAATGTAAAGTTGTTGATATTATGGCCATTTTTTTTTTTTTTTTTATTATAGTAATTTTTGTATTAATTTTAATTAATTACTAATTGATTTTTTCTTTTTGTTATTGAAAATAACAATTTTAATGTTTTAGATTGCTGCAGGAAGATGTGACTTCTTTAGAAGATGTCTACTGGTTAGAAGATTCTAGAGCACGCTATTTACTAGGTAAAGATTTCCCGACATGGAGCACTGCTCGTCAGGCATTACCTGTCTCAAAAGAGGATCTTGGTCAGCTCAAAGCAGAATTATGGAGCGCAGTTGTCAAGAACAGTCAGCATCAAGATGCTTGGACTCTTGGTTTGTATAAATGTTCATACATTATTTTTTACAAACAGAACCAGATACTGTGATTATAAGATTGTATGTAACTAGTTGCTAAGAATTTGAGGATTTTTTTTCATAAATGATTTTTTTATTAAATTAAAATCTATTAATTGCATGTTTACAATGTTTAATGTGTGATTTAATGCAACAGATTACCATTCTGACACCTCATTTTTACATCTTGTACAGAATGAGACAAATATAACTTTAAAAAACCCACAATTGACGTGAATTGATTACTTTAAAAATTCTAACCTATTTGAATTATTATTTAACTAATAATTATAAATATTCCAGTTTCTTTATTATTGCTTCATAACTCAACAATTTTAAAAACTATATGAAATTACAAAATATATGAAGTACTTAATGAAATGTAATTATACACAAAAAAATGTGTATACATATACATATTCAGTACATAAATATGTATATGTACGAGTAATAAGATAATAATAATAATAATAAATATTGAAACAAAAGAAAAAATAAGTACTGTGACTAAACATTTAGGAGCTGAAATTGAAATAGTGCAGCAAATCATTCAATAAGAATCATAAAATAGATTAAATACTTGCAAACAAAAAATAAATAAGCATTAATATGAGATAATAAAAAATGTATAATAAAGTTAAGTGGCAATTTGTAATAGGTTGAAAACAAAAACACCTTAATTGAATCGTAAAAAATGACGCTAAATCTCATAAACAACAAATAAATAAAATCTATTGTTATAATTGGAATAGTAGAAAAGTAAAATAAAATTTCTTATTGTGTTAAAAATGAGCTGAAAATACTTAAATCAATTCACACATGTGCAAAACTGCACATAAAATATAAGCTACTTATAAAATTAATTTTTTGCAGTTACTGGTTTTATTTTTTCTTCATGTTCAATATTTTGTAAAAGTTTCTGCTTCATCAGAGAATTTTTTGTTATAAAATTTAATATAATAACATCATTTAAAATATTAAAATTGCAAAGATGAGATTAATCTTCTCATTCACTTCATGAGTGAGAAGATTTTACAACAGTCATTGATTTTATATCAACTTAGAATCCAGGCCTCCATGGCACAAGTAGTAGCGCTCTTGGCTTTTCATCCGGAGATCCTGGATTCGAATCCTGGTCAGGTATGGCATTTTCACACATGCTACAAATTATTCATCTCGTCCTCTGAAGAGGAGGTTAAAAAATAAAAAAAAGCTTAAAAACCAATTTACTTTGTAATTTTAAATTATGTTTTTTTTTTATTCTTTTTCATAAAAATGTGCTCTGATGATGCAGGTATCTGTGGTAAAGTACTAAAAGTGAAGAAAAAAACAAAAGCAATATGGGTAAAAAATTAATTATATAAACAACTATATTATTCTGCTTGGATATTGTTTGCTAAACTGTTAATTAAATAAATCTTAATTACATTACTTATTATACAATTAGATACCTAACAAAAAGCTTTAGACCAAAGTTATATTTTATCAGGTTGAAATTAAATAATCCATATTATTGAAAAAAGGCTCCAGTATCACAGAAAGTAGAATATTATGATATTTAATTACTATACAATTTCAGTTAAAGAAATTTAATAATATAAAATTTTTATTTTTATTAAAAAAAACCGTTGCCTTTAAAGGAAACATAAACCAAGAAAGGCTTTGAAACAATTCAAAAATAAAAAAATAAATGTTATATTCTAATAAATACAAAATGCAGATTATATCAGGAATGAATTCGTATGCAAATCCATTGTAATTAATCCATTGAAATTGTAACTATACATCTATAACTATAACTACACATCTTTTCATGGCTGCTGACCCAGCTAGACAAATAAACCTACATCACAGAAAGAATTACAGTCAAGCATGATTTGCAAAATCTGTTCACTACAAACATTCAACTATTTCTTGTGACCAGCATAGTTGTGGTAACTCAATTTTTTTTTTTAAATAAATAAATAGCTTAAAAACTCTTCTGGTGACACTAGTTTCTATGTTATCTGAAAGAAATTGTTTTAATGTTTAATCATTTTAAACATCTACAAACTCTCTCGGTCAAAACTCAATATATCCTTGTTCTTTGTTGTCATTCACATAAGCCAGTAACATAACATACACATTAGTGAACCAGTTCTCACATGATCATATAAAAATTTGCACACTGTATTTGATGCATACACTAACCTTTCAAGAGGAGCTATATGATTTGTAAATAAATAGAGGCAGATCATGATTCAGAAATTAAATGCATTGCAATATTCATACATAGCATACAGATTCATATTTTTAGTAAAGATGTGGTGTTGCTATTTTATGTTGTCTCTGCTCCCTATTTAAACAACTATCGCATGAAAATAAACAAGAACAAAACGAAAGTAATGAAATGTAGTAGAAATAATGTAGATGAACCACT
>JAAAKQ030495941.1:0-20900 GCA_010016005.3 Zanna intricata | reverse complement strand
AGGAGTTGATTTCTAAATCTTTGTTTAACCATGATGTAATCTATCTGATACCTTGCAGTATCACTAGGTTTTTTCCAAGTGTATATTCTTCTATTATGATTTTTGAAATGGGTATTGGCAATTACTAATTTAGAAATATCAATATATAAATATGTTATTTTTTTATTTCTCATTTCACATATTAATAATTATAAATTTATACCTATGTAAAGCTGAAAGCAATAGCAAACTACAACTGTATTTTTTCCAAGAAAATGTGGCTCTTGGCATTTTCAAAAACAATGATGGAGACACCTTCTTTGGTAAAATATTTTGGAGGTAAACTAGTCATCCATTTTGATCTTCAGGTAGGGACTACTAAGGAAAGGGTTAGTCTAAAAAAGATTGGTAAGTTAGAAAATTTAAAGAGGGAAATGGATAGGTTAAATATAGATATAATGGGAATTAGCAAGGTTCAATGAGAAGAGGAAAATGAGTTTTGGTCAGGTGATTTTAGAATAATTAACTCAGCGGCAAATAAAGGACAGGCAGAAGTAGGTTTCATAATGAACAAGAAGATAGGAATTGTAGTAGAGTAGAATAGGGATGAGCTTAGCAATAGAGTGATTGTTATAAGGATAAAATCAAAACCTAAGTCGACAACGACTTTTAATGTCTATATGCCTACAAGTGCCCATGATGATAATGAAGTGGAGTGTGTATACGAAGAAATTGATGAAGCAATTAAACATGTAAAAGGGGATGAAAACTTAATAATAGTTGGTGATTGGAATGCAAGCATCAGAAAAAGCCAGGAAGGAAATATTGTGGGTGAATATGGGTCAGGCAAATGGAATGAAAGAGGTGACTGACTTATTAAGTTTTGCACGAAATATAATTTAGTAATTGCCAACACCTATTTTAAAAATCATAATAGAAAAATATACACATGGAACAAACCTGGTGATACTGCAAAATATCAGTTAGATTATATCATAGTTAAGCAGTTAAACAAAGGTTTAGTTATCAACTCCTCGATTGCAAAGCATATCCTGGAGCAGACATTGATAGTGACCATAATTTAATGAAAATGAAATGTAGATTGAGGTTTAAAAACCAAAAGAAAAGGCGTCACATGCATCGTTGGAATTTAGAGAAGCTTGAGAAAGAAGAGGTAAAAAAGAATTTTGAGGAGGACATCGCAAGAGGTCTAAGTAAAAACGATAAGGTAGAAAATATAGAAGAAGAATGGGAGTATGTTAAAAAGTAAATTTTGAAATCAGCAGAAGTGAACTTAGGCAGAACAAAAAGAACTGGTAAAAAACCTTGGATATCAGTGGATGTATTTCAGCTGAGGGATGAAAGTAGAAAGTATAAGAATGCTAGTGGTGAAGAAGGTAAATGGAACTATTGACAGTTAAGAAATACCATAAACAGAAAGTGCAAATTAGATAAACAGAAAAGTGTTCAGAAGTAGATAGAGAAATTATCATTGTAAAATAGATGGAGCACACAGGAAAGTAAAGGAGAATTTTGTGGTAAATAATTTAAAAGCCAATAATGTGTTAAATAAAGATGGTATACCGATTTATAATACGAAAGAAAAGGTCAATAGGTGGGTAGAATATATTGAAGATATTGAATTATACAGAGGAAATGAATTAAAAACTGGTGTTATTGAGGAAGAAGAAGAAGTCGAAGAGGATGAAAAGGGAGATAAAATACTGAGATCTAAATTTAATAGAGCATTAGAAGATCTGAATGGCAGAAAGGCTCCTAGGATAGACAGGATACCAGCAGAATTACTGCGCAGTGCAGGCGAAGAAGCGATAGATAGATTTTACAAACTAGTGTGTAATATATATGAAAAAGGGGATGTTCTATCAGACTTCAAAAAAAGTGTTATTGTCATGATTCCAAAGAATGCTGGAACAGATTAGTGTGAATAATGCAGAAATAGTAGAAGGAACATTAAAGAAAAACAAACCAACATACATGGCATTTATAAATTTAGAAAAGGCATTTGATAATGTAGACTGGAATATATTGTTCAGCATTTTAAAAAATGTTGGGTTCAAATATAGAGATAGGAGAACAATTGCTAACATTTACAAGAACCAAACTGCAACAATAATAATCAAAGAATTTATAAAAGAGCAGTAATAAAAAAGGGAGTCCAACAAGGATGTTCCCTATCCCTGTTACTTTTTAATCTTTATATAGAACTAGCAGTTAATGAAGTTAAAAAACTTGCACTGGAGTAACAGTGCAAGGTGAAAAGATAAAGATGCTATGATTTGCTGACGATATAGTAATTCTAGCCGATAGTAAAAAGGATTTAGGAGATACTTCGAATGGCACGGAGGATGTCCTATGCAACAATTACCGCATGAAAATAAACAAGAACAAAATGAAAGTAATGAAATGTAGTAGAAATAATGTAGATCGACCACTGAGTATAAAAATGGGAAGAGAAAAGATTGCTGAGGTAGAACAATTTTTTATTTGGGAAGTAGAATTACTAAAGATGGACAAAGCAGGAGCGATATAAAATGCTGAATAGCACAGTTGAAATGAGGTTTTATTCAGAAATAAAACGATCAGAGTACTTGAGAAGAAAAGTTAGAAGCCATTGAAATGTGGTGTTACAGGAGAATGTTAAATATCAAATGTGTGGATAAAGTGACAAATAAAGAGATGCTGCGGTAAATTGATGAAAAAAATGCATTTGGAAGAATATAGTTTTAGAAGAGACAAACTTACAGGCCACATACTAAGGCATCCTGGAATTGTCGCTTTAATTTTGGAGGGACATGTAAATTGTGCAGGCAGGCAACATTTGGAATATGTAAAACAAATTGTGGGATGAATGATGTAGGGGATATACCGAAATGAAATGACTAGCACTAGATAGGGAATCTTGGAAAGCTGCATCAAACTAGTGAAATGACTGAAAAATAGAAAATATATATATACTTATTACCTGTACTTTTACAGATAAAAATGTATCTTGCCTTGTTCTTAGCGTTACTCGACAAAGACCTCTGATCGTACTTCCTTTCTCATTTTCAAAAATTACTTTTATTCTATGTTTTGTAGTCAAATAATCAGAGGCAGGTACAACCAGTCGCATAACAGTGGTAGTTGCTGTGTTGGTGGAGCCATTGTGCAGTACACTGTTGCACCTACTAAAAATTAAAATTTTGAAATTAAAAAAAAACCTGAAAATGGTTTTCAGATATTTATCTGAAGAGTACATGCAGGCCTCAGTCTAGTGAATATCTCGTTTAGTATAGTCGGAAATTTGCAATAATTGTTCATATTTTTTTACCTCTCTTTATCCCTTTCAAGGTTAATTTCGAAGAATCTAGAAATTGATTTATAAATATTTATATAGAAATTACACATACATTTTGATGTCAACATCATATCAAGTTCTCATATCTCAAAAAAAAGTAATTAAACAATTCTGATAAGGAGATGACTACATCTCCTTATCAGAATTAAAAGGAGACTACTCCTTTTAATACATCATTCTGTATCACAAGGACACCAAATAATAATTGTGCATGGTGGTAGCAAGATGGGATTTATAAACAATGATCTGCTGATATGAGAAAGTAGCACGTCAAGTGGGGATTATTACAACATAAACTCTGAAAATTTCATGAAATAAATGGAAAACAAATGCTGTCTAAATTTATTTCTGCTATCAGTTATAGTGCTTGGTAATACTGCATACCATAATAATCAATAGAATAAGAGACCTACCACAAAATCTAAGAAATTGGAAATAGTATCTTGGTTACTGGAGAAGCAAATACTGTTTCATCCTAAAATGCTTAGACTGGAACTTTACAAACTAGCTATGGTGCACAAACTAAGGCATAAGACATATATTTTGGATCTCCTTCTGGAAGTTCATGGTCACACAACCATTTGCCTACCACCATACCACCCAGATCTAGACCCCCATCAAATTGATATGGACAAAAAGGATCTGTGGCCCAAAGAAACATCACTTTCAAATTAAATGCTGTGATTACGCTATGTGAAAAAAGAATTTCTAATATAACACAGAAAGACTGGTCACTGATATGTGAGAATGTAAAAAGATTAGATTATGAATATCTGGGTAAAGAACATTTAGTTGATTATGTTGAAGAAAAATTTGTTGTCAATTTATGAGAAAGTAGTGATGAAGACAGTGATTTCATCTACAAGCAAAAACAATTTTGGTGACAAAGATTTAGTAACAGTTTCTCCATTACAGTAAATCAAAATAAATATTTTTATGCAATTAGTATTTGTTTGTAGTTCAATCAAAGTAAAATAAGTGAAATAAAAACAAGAACAAAAATAAAATACATATAAATTAATATGCGCAGTTAAAAATTTATATTGTGTATAATAATGTAAAACAATTGGATGCATGTTTTTTGTATGACTAGTACACTAGACACAGCAGTTGACAAAAGGCAAACTTTCAGCTCACACGTTGTATGTACATGTGCTGGCATTTTGAAGTTTAATAATTTTTACCAACTCCAATTATTCAGTATGGTAAAAATTAATAGCATCATCATATATTATATGGCAATTGAACCTATGCACAAGCAATTAAATTGTTAAATACAATAATTAAGACTAGATTATTTTTGCTCATTTAATTTTTGTTAAAATATTTTTATGATTACTACAAGAAGAATTAAAAACACAGGAAAAATTTAATGTTATTGGTAATTTAGTACAGTAGCTATACCTTCTTTTCCATTTCCTCATACAATAATTATAATGGTTACCTCATCACAGCTTTGCCTACTAAGATGCTTAATTTCTATATTTTAACATTTTTGTCATGTCAGCATATCCTGTGTAATTAAAATTATATATATTTTTAATTATAATCCTGTAATAAACTAAAATCCAGTTTATTGAGATAAAACATACAAATAGAGTCAAGATTAGATGGGGCTAATTAGAGTCATTTGTTCAATTGATATTATAAAAAATTATTTTGTAGCTATTTTTAGAAACTATATGGAAGATATTCAATATTCCTGAACTTATAATTATATTATTTGTTTCAATCATCTACTTCAATTTTTTATGTAGTGTCCTTCAATTACATTTTTTAAAGGTTAATTTAGGAAATTATGACTAATTTTATAGTATGAGTATCATACTCAAATTATAATTAGCATTACTTTGAAATATAATTATGTCCTACTATTTCTACGTATTTTTAAAAATCCATTTATCTATTTTTCAATGAGGTAAATATTATTTATTAAAATACATTGAGTTTTTATGTAA
Source organism: Zanna intricata (assembly GCA_010016005.3). NCBI lineage: Eukaryota > Metazoa > Arthropoda > Insecta > Hemiptera > Fulgoridae > Zanna > Zanna intricata. The sequence continues at coordinate 15,605 of JAAAKQ030495941.1, read as the reverse complement.
TGATGATGTTCTAAATAATGGTGTACAGCAGTTATTATACGTCTGTACGTATTATTATTTTATTCTTTAGGATGTAATACTTACTGAAATATGCTGACGTTCTGCTTGCCTATTATAATTTAGTTATGGTTCGTTGTATTCACAAACTTTACAAAAGCTGCTGTACATTCATAGTTTAATAGTAAACAAATAGTTCATTTATATCTTTATATTTCTCCAAGTTTATATTTCTAGTTTATTTACATATTTAAGTTATGTCTTTTTAATATTTATTTTCTGTATTAGTGCTAGATTATTTATTTTTGTAATAATGGTATGTATTTTAATTAATTACAATTTTTTATAGAATATATGTATGGAATGTGTGTATATGTAATTTTTAAAGCAATAATGTGAAAGAATATTTTCACAAAATTTAGTAATTAGTAATAATAAAATGCAATTTAAGATGTTATTTATGATGTGTCTGAGATATGGAATAACATATCACAAAAATTGTTAAGTTTGTGTTGGAAAACATTATGTTACACTTTGCCAGAAACTGAAACACTAGGCCTATTTATTGAGATGGAAAATAACTGTTTCATTTTACAAATTTAAGAAACATGTCAACGTTTATCTGGGACTGTAAACATACCTTATAATTGAAGATTCTCATTCATAGAATGGAAAAGAGAAGGTGCTATGTCGATTACAAAAGTTTATCTGAAAAAAAATTGTCACATTCAAAATAAAGTAGTATTATTTTGTTGAAAAATTGTAAGGAAGAGTGTAAGTTTTGTAAGGAAATGATTTAATGTTGAGGGAAGAAGTTGAATTTAATGCTAATGAAATATATCATTGGCAGGAAAAGGAAGTTGAACTGAAAAAATTATAAATTATTATGATAAGTTCATCAGTTAGTCATAGAAAAAACTCTTTAATACAAAAGAAATTACCTTGGTCTTTTTTAAAAAATTGTTTAATTAATTACAAAGAAAAAGTAATGAAAATCAAAACATTATCAAGTCAGTATTAGTGTTAAGTAAAGAAATGATAAATTATGAGAAAGATCTTTTCTTGTTGTTATGTTTGTGTTCTTATATTTTTAGTTTTTTGTGTATTTTATTAAAAATACATTGTTAATATAACACACATTTTTGTTAATATCTTGTTTACACTTTTTAGGTTTTCATGTACAAAAGAATAGAATTGTATTTTGAGTTCTGCAATTGATAAAAATCATATAACATACCAATTTCCTTTGACATTAACTTAAATATAATTATATTGTTATTTTATATTTTCTGTTATTTTAAGCTTAATTAGTAACATTTGAATTTTAAAAAATGTTTTACAAGTGTATGTTACATTAGTTCATTTATCGGACATGGGTTTCCAGTGTGATGAATTATGTAGCTTTGCTTATTTTTCTTGCAAAAAGAGGCTTAGACATTCATTCCAAGATTGTATAAATCATAAGTGTCTATCTCATAAGTGTTATCTAAGCTTTCTGTAGCAGGTAATGTTATTAGTGAGCATCAAATCAGAATTTTACATAGATGTATAATTTTTATATGATTTTTTTTTTTTTTTTTTTTTTTATAATTTGTCCTCAAGATTTCACCGAAACGTTTGAGAAAACATCATCTCAAAATAAAAATTACAAACCAAAAATTAATTTAATAAGAATGAAACTTATATTTTTTAATTTGTGAAGGAAAGATGAATTAACTAAATTTCTTGTATGGGCATCAGACGAAATGATGTTATTACTTTGTCAACCTCTGGGGAAGAATAATGATATCATCTTACCAGAATGATCTGAGTTCAAATCCCGCATGGATATCCATGGATGGATATCATACATGGATAATCCAAGCATGATATTTTTCATATGGTAAGAAATCTCCATTCCATGCTCCATGCTCCCATCATCCACAAGTATATGTGGTAAATTAATGATCTTCAAAAAAAAAAATGAGAAAAATGTTTGTAATCAATGCATAGAGAATAGAAAAGAGTCTCTTAAAGGGCTGAATGGCAATTATTGTAATGTAGCAGTCTTGATGTTAGTGAAGAAGATCCTACTACCCTCTCTGGTAGATGATTTCCTACCCTCTATATTTTCTTTAGTATGGCTGGTAGGAAAAGTGTTATTTTTAGAATTGCCTTGCCATCTTTAAGAGTGATACTTCCTAAGGTAGGTTAGGTACAATGAAGATGGTTATAGTACTGTATATAACAGAAAGATTTATTTCTTGTTAATTCTGTCACAAAAACATGTTCTGCAACATGATTACATCCTTCTGTATTACAAATTTCAGAATGTTTATTTTATTAACATTAAATTTAGTCTAACGTAATATAAAGTAGTTGAAAACATACATAGACATAGTACATCAATAACTAATTAATTTGAAACATTTTATTTTCAGAAAACAATAAGAGAAATTTTTGTTTTAATAATCACAATAATGTATTGCAGTGCAGCCAACATATTGTGTATTTTTCCAACACCATCATATAGTCACCAAAAGCCATTGTTGACACTTAGTACTGCATTAGCAAAAAAAGGGCATAATCTTACTGTTATTACACCAAATCCAAGTAAGGTAATTTATTTTTATGTAAGAATGAATGTATATGCAGAATGTACCTGACATAAGAATGAATTATGAATCATGACTTGTAAGGTAATTTCTTGATGTGATCTATGAGTTCCATTTTTATGTATTGATAACAATAAAATATTTATTCATTTTTTTGTTTATTTATTAACTACAATAACAATAAAGTCTTTTTTAGGAATAAAAATAAGAGGTCAATAAAACATTTTCACAATATTTTATGTCTTACAGCTAGGATTATCATAATAATTTATTTAAATGTTATTTTTTCCCCATCCTAGCATTGTCACTCAAACATTCTTAGTTAATGTAACAATAATAAAAAAATAGTGAGTTGTGGGATTAGCCAACAGAAATGAAAACTTAAAACAATGAGTACCCATCATTGGTTAATAATTATATTATACATTAGCTGATTCTAATGTATGTGATTATTCATTTAGGTTGTGGTTTTATCTAAAAATTATTAAATATCAAAATGGTTTTTTGATAAAGCTGCAAAAATTTCTTCAAAGCAGTTACTCAGTATGGCCACCAGTTCAATGCATAGTTCAGTTTGGCGAACTCATGGTAACTAAGCATGTCTAATAACATCATTATTATTCTTAATAGTAGCTTCAGCTTCTATTATATGATGTCTCAATTCTTCTAGTGTGCCAATATGAATGAATAGACCAGTGATTTCATCCAACCCCAAGGAAAAAGTCTGTTGGTGTGAGATAGGGAGAGACCGTATAATGGCAGGAGGTGGCCATTTTATTGTTCTGTTTCGACCAATCCATTGCATACTAAATATGTTATTTAAATAATTCATCACATAAAGGCAGTAATGAGCAGATGTGCCATCATTGAAAAACCAAATAACTCTCTTACTCTCTCTTGCTCTTTCTGCAAGTGGAATCTCTTCCAAGAGTTCTATCAGAATTGTCTGCAAAAAATATAAGTACCACTCACTATTGAGCCTTGGTCATAAGAAAAAAAGGTCTATGAGATTAACACCAAGATCACATCCCACATTAAACATAAAAGTACATTGTTAATGACTTGTAGCAGTCTCATTGGGATTTTCTTCTGTCCAAGTGAGAATACTTCGATAATTTAAAATGACATTTCTTATAAAACAGGATTCATCAGTAATTAGAATATTATTTAGAAAATCAGGATGGTGTTCACATTTTTCTAATTAACAATTACAGAATTTCATCCCTTTATCAGAATAAGCTGGTAATAACTATTATACACGTATTGTATGGAATGGGTATAATTGTTGCTCCTGTATGATCACACACACTTGATTGCAAAACATGACTGTGATGTGACAACCTTCTGGTGCTTGGAGTCAGAGAAAATTGTACTGGATTCAATACTGCTTCTTCATTATTGGTATTTCTCACAAAAGCAGCACCAAATCATTCACAACCAGCATCAAATCATTGTGGTTTAAGCATACCTGTTTCTCAAACTTGCATCTCCAAAGCCCCAAATTTTTTACGATCCGGTAATCTTTGATGTGGATAATATTTCCGCTATTTACGCACATCAGACAATCCATTTTTATTTAGTTTATCATAAATTAGGTTCATGTCTGCCAACTCTCCAAATGAAAACAGGTTTGTAGTATCGCCAACTGTGAATGACTAACCGACCAATAACAGCACAAACGCCGCTCAAATGAATATTCAAATGCTAAACACAACTTAATTTTGGTTCATCTGTTGAATGCCAACTGATGAAAAAATAAAAATTTTTAATATGTTTTGGAAGGATGTTTTTCAAATTTATTCTTATAATTTTTAATATTGTTTATAAATTGTTCTGTTTAAAATCACTTTTCCGATCCAGTTTCTATGTTTTGTTATTTATAAAAGTTGAACTTCTCAAATTTATATTTAATTTTAATAGACGTTATACAATCAATTTTCTCATAATTAAATTCTCTATAAAATTAAGTAGAAGTTTTTATTTGTTAATTGGTAAAATAACAAAGTTGTTTTATTCTAAACCTAAACAAGTGTATGTTCCGAAAAACGTTTCGTTTTACTCCGGTTAAACGTTTTCGTATTTTACCCAGTTTTTCTCAAAACCTAAGTCAGATAGAGGTCTGGGACAACTTTTTTCAATTTCTTAGATTAAAAACAAAAGGAAGCACCAAATATACCCGTCAATTTGTACCCGAAGAATTTTAGTACGATTTAATTTAACAGAGAGAACAGAAAGCAGGGCTAAATGTTTCGCGAGTCGATACTCGCTAACGAACCATTTATGACCTATATTTATATATGAACCATTTTTTTCTTATTTTTGGCTATAGAATCATCTCCCCAGAGATTGCCGTGCAATTTGGAATCGCTCTGTACATATATATATTTATTATTATTCTTATATCACGGTCTTTTAAGCGGAAAATAAGTCCGCCGGCCTCAAGGAGGCAAGGCAAAAGACAAAAACAAAAACAAAACAAGGCAAACACTATGATATAACAATGTATCAACATATACAGCTTCTTTTGTGACAACCGAAGTGGAATGAGTCAGAGGTGGTCCAGGTTCATCATCCACCAAGGTCGCAAGGTCGGAGGTTATATACTCCTCATCAATGCGCACGTGTCTAAAGTCACTGTTTTCTGCATTGGCAGGAATAAGCGAGGTTCAACTACAATGACCTTGAATGATCCGTGAAGCAAGTTCGGTATCTCTCCAAGCGCGCCAATGACGATGGGCACTATTACAACTTCTAGCTGGGTCCAGACCTCCCTGAACCAATTCGCCTAATCCTTGTACTTTGCCACCTTCTCGGCATATTTCTTCCTGATGTTAGAGGCCAGCGGTATCGTTACTTTGATGATCTAGGTGATGTTTTCCTGTTTTTTAATCACAATAATATCTGGACGATTATGGGTCATTGCTTTTTCGTGAGGTAGTAATCCTATAGGGAACATTTTCCAACACGGTCAGAGGAGCATATTTATAGTAAGGAACGGAGACATCAAGAAGTCCCAGGTCCAAGGCTAGCCTCCGATGGAGAATGCGAGCCACATTATTGAGTCGGAGGTGTATTCTTTTCTGGCTTTGTCAACCACCAACTGCTCCTTGCAACCACTGCTGTTCTTCTGACAGCCCTTCTGCTTTTCCGCTCTAGATGGCTGGAAATTTTGGCACACAAGATAGATGTAAAAATTTCATAAATTGTTGAGTGGCAAGTAATAGGTCGGTATTTTGCAGGGTCGACAGTAGCTGGAATAGTCTTAGGAATTAGGTAGGTCACTTTCTTGGTAAAACATCCTGGCATAAAACTCGGAACCTGTAACATCTCCGAGTAAAATTCAGCAAGTCCCGCTCATATACAGCCGAGAAGCGCTTGAACCAAAAGTTCTGCATTCCGTCGATCCCAGATGCCATCCAATTGTCTTAGAGCTACAGACCCAATCACATTATCTCCAAAGTCACAAAACGTTTAACCATGGACGGCACCCGATTCATTTTCCTCTTCTAATCACGCATTAATTCTGCTCCATCACGATCCCGTAACGATTTCAACCAGATCGGAGTGCAGTAATCCAAAACTTCAGCGTCGGAAGGAGCCGCCACAAACCGAAGTTGCGCACAGCTGGTGTCTGTAGCCTCTTATAGAACTCACGCTGGTTAGTTCTGAATAGATGGATCTGTTTACGCCACATACGACTTATTTTTTAACGGCGCATCCTACAGGACAGCACCGCTAGGCGCTGTTTCAAATCCAGCACCTCAACAATCCAGTCGTTTTCCGGGTCCTTATAGACATTGAAAATATTCTCCGCAGCAGTCCACACTTTCTGGTTGGAGTTCTGGGTTGTCACAAATGTGGTCAGACGACCAATTTCTCTTCGCAGCTTGTTAACCTTTAGAGTCAAACAAAACTCCCAAGCCGGCATCCCAGGTCTATTTCGCCTCACAGCTCCTCCAACTCACTGGTTATTAGCAACAGTCACCGTGAGAGCAATGACATAAACCAACTCATGAAGCCCCTGGATTGTTTTTGCGTAAGTAATCTCATTTGCCAAAAGCCGATTGAAGTGATCAATTATGTTTTTGTGTCACTTCTTACCCATAACTTAGGTATCCTGGGTGTTAATGTTGGATCCAATCTACCGTAGCACAGCAAGTTTTCCACAAACAGATCAGTGATAGGATTGGGAGGAACAGGCGGTTCATCCACCGTGCTGTCATCAGAAAATGGGCTGGAAAGCAAACTGAGCTTCCTCAAAACCTCCAACCTGATCACTGTGACAATATCTGCAGGCATCCTATGTGATGTAAAAAAGGACCTGCTTTGATCAAGGATGTTTTGAACTGTCTTACGCTGCAATTCAGGGAAGCATTCAACCATTATGCAGTGCAGTTCAATGCTGTAGATTTCATTTGTGTTTCCGTTTTCATTATTTGAAGGTAGGAACGTTAAAAGTTGTGTAATTGGAAAATTTCAAATTTTTCAACTGTAGAAATTTGGAACTGTGATTGTTCTTCTTCTGATCCCTTCAAATGAAAATGGCAATTGAAACACTGAATAATGAAATAAAAGCCTATCCTTTCACAGCTAATAACAGAAATCAAATCATTAAAGTCCTCTCTGCTGGTTACTTTCCAAAAGTACTAAATCTGTATAGTTAAATGTTTTAAATTAATGTCTTACTTGATGATAATAATAATAATTATGAACTGTTTCTGAATGTTGAATTAAGAAATTATATTCATCATGATAACTTCTTATTGTTACTTGTTGAAACATGCAAACATTAGAGTGGTTATACATATACTATGATTGATGAAAGAACCTTTATTTAATTGGTTGGTAGATAATGTTTACATCATTCTAGAACAGTTGAACAAAGGTTGAAGTATTGCAATTAGTTTATAATTTGGTGCTTTGTCGTTAGTCAGGGATGTTTCCCTTTATAATTGGTTAAAAGATAGGGAATTGTGATTAGATGAAATTTATTGTATTGTAATTGGTCAGAGTTACTCAATGTTATGATTAGTGTAAATATAAAAGTTTCTAATTGGTCAAATATATCCATTGTTGCAATTTGTTAAATAAATATAGTACTCTGATTGGTTGGAAATTGATATATTATAATTAATGATGATTAGCATATAAATTTGAAGGATTGGGTGTTGGTGTCAATAAAATTTAAATGGGATCTGTGCTATGCTAGGATGAATGAGTTGTGACCGGTTAATGCTTATTGGTTTGATTCATTAGCAATGGTATCATTTATTGTTGGGCCAGAAGTAGTTTTGTATATTGATGTAAGTTTTCTTTTATAAATTAACAAACTTTCTATGTATTAAAATCAATTAATGCATAATTTTGGAAAAAAATGAATCTTAGGTACATTGTAACTGTTTATTTACTCAAAGATATTTTTAATACATAGCCAACATTGATTTTGAAATAAATATAAACTCAAATACATTTTAACAAAATGATTTTTCAAAACTTAATTTAAACACCGTATCACAGCATTAATTTTGATAACTCACAACTTAACATTCCCAACAACAGTTGATTTAGCTTAGTCAAGTGAAAACTTGCTTAGGTTCAGAAAAAGTTTTATTATTTATACCTAACATAAACAACATTATTTTTTATTTAAATAAATATCTGTTTTAATCCTTCTAGTATCACATAAACACATATTCCATTTTTTACAGCTAAGCTTTCTTTATTCTTACCACTTGCATATTTTGGTTCAAAATTTATTACCATTTAATAATCACTTTCTTAATGGTGTCAACTATTAAAGAAAAAAGATTTCTGCTCAGTTGTACTGCAGTTATACAATATAGAAGATGTAAAGTATTTTTTATGTAAAAAATTAAATTTCTAAATTACTTCATGTACATTATTTTTTAGAATTATTTGTTTAATTTGAAAGTAAATTACATATGATTTAGTAAAGAGAAAAAGAAAAAGCAAGAAAAGGAAAAGGTGTTTATAATTATAAGTATTACATTTATTATAATAAAATTTAAGTATTTACAAATAAATTAAAAATAGATGTTGATTGTTACAAAAATTATTATTTTTTTATAGAGTTGAAATTTAAATACGAGTATAATGTATTTTTTCATTTAAATGAGAATTCTCTGGTTTAAGTTATGTTACTTAGTCAGTCTCAACAGCTAACTAGATCAGACATAATTTTACATTCAAAATGAAACACATTCTATGCTGACAGATTACGTTTTATCCAATTAAGTTCAAATGTTAAATATTTCATTAATTAAACAATAGTATTAAATTTTAAACTATAACACATGTAACTAAATTTAAATTTTATTAATATTATTTATTAGGTTCTTTGTTATCTTTTAGGAGCCAATAATAAATCATCATGAAGTTGACGTCAGTTTTTTGTACATTGAATGGAAAAAAGTTGCAGAAGTTAAGAAAATTTCATTACAAGGTCGTATTAGTCCTAAACAAATAACTAGTGATTTGTATAATTTTCTTAATTTTATAACTTCTCTTTTATTTGGTTCTCCAAAAATTACTGAATTAATAAGGTACGTATAATACAGACATTAAATTAATGTTTAAAAAAAAATAGTAATTAATAATTGGCTTAATATTTTTATTTCCTTTTTTTTAATTAATACCAGATTTGGATTGTAATATGGAAAAAGCAAATTTCATTCAGTAAGTTGAAATAAACAACTGTTAATTTAATACTGTTTATTTTATTGATTTAACAACTCATCTAATTTTGACATAATTCCCAGCTACAATTCTACAATGCTACCATTCCTGTACTAGTTTTTGACAACTGCATTACCATCAAGCAGGAGCATTCCATTTCTCAGTAAATTACTTTCTTTTTTTTCAGCGTGGCAATCTTATTTTATTTTCAAGGATACTTCTGTAAGGTTACCTACTGATAATTTACTAATCAATAAAAATGACAATTTGTTAATCATCAAAAAATTATCATTAAATAATCAAGTTATTTTTTCACATATTAGAAAGTAGTATTTTTGCATCACTATATACATTCTAACTGGCCACAGTTGAGAACTGCTGCTGATCATTCTGGGATTTCATTATGAAATTCTTACGAACTAGAAAAACATAAATATTAACAAAAAAATTGTTTACATTAGTTGATCAATTTGATCCACTTTTCCAATTTATAACAGTAGACTATAATTAAAAGTAATCAATTGTTTTGTATAAATGTTTTTCTTTTCTTTTTTTTTTAAGCTAACTTTGTTTTCTTTTTTCAGAGAATTAAACAATACAAAATATGATTTAATACTGTATGAATCATTTTATTATTCAAGTCTATTAGGGTTTGCTGACCTCATTGGTAACCCACCAATTATAGGATTAACAACAATGAATTCATTAATGCTCAGTGATTCACCTCAAGGAAATCCAGTGTTACCTTCATACATACCATTTGCATTTTTACCATACAGGGATAAAATGACTTTTTGGGAACGCTCCTATAATTTATACTTAACTATTTATTCTTATTATATTTTAGAATATAATTTAAAACCAATGCATGAAAATTACATACAAAAACATTTTGGAAATATTAAGCATACAGCTGAAGAACTGGAATATAGCAAGAGTTTGTTAATTGTTAGCTCAGATTTAGCAATTGGTTATCCAAAACCGCTACAGCCAAATACAATTTATGTTGGACCAATGCATATCACAAAATCCGAATCATTACCCCAAGTAAGTAGTAGATAAATAAAAATTATTATTTTTAATAATATCTGTTTGTGGGGTTTATATGTAAGTTAAATTGTACTATGTGGTAGTGGTTGCAGAGGTTGATAGGTTGTGGTAATATTATCTTAATTGGCACATTGTGGGTGCTGTTATCACTTGGAAAATCCCCAGACTATCAATGTATTTCATTGATCAATATATACTTCTAATACCATGTCAAAATATACTAAATGAGAATTGTTTAGTGACTTCCAGCATATTATATATAAAATATTTAAAGTGTCATTCTTCTGCCACATAAATTACTTATAGGAACCAAACAATGATCTGACAACCTACATTTGTATCTTGAAAATTTGTTCTGATTTTTGAGGGAGTCCTAAGAGTTGATATACTGTAGATGATAATTTATGTAAACAAAATGAATATTTAATAATGATGTCAAGAAGTAGTAAATACATATGTTTATATGTAGTATAAATGTTGTTTATTTATGGGCTCTTCAAGAAAAGATAGGCTGCAAATGTGCCTTTTTAATAATAAATTAATACATTTTTGACAAAATTCAAAAGAAGGAAAAATTTCTTAGTTTAATAGCTTTTTTCTTTTATTGTTCAAACAGAACTCCACCAATTTCACTGATTTTAATGATTTTTTTTAATTCTGAAGAGGAACTTAAAGGGGTATTTCTGTTATAAATATATTACAGATAAATTAAATGGGAAAGATTTAAAAAAAAAAAAACTCATCTTTGTAGATTACACCAAAATATTTTTTTACTTTTTATTGCCATTGCTTAATATTTTAAATTAATATAAACAATGATACAAAATCTCATACACTTATAATATTCAAAGTATTTTCATGTGAAAAGTCTAGAAAATTAATTGGAAAGCTTCACATGAAAAAAACATATTCCCTTATATCACAAGGTCTTATATCATGTTTGACAGTAGATATGGTACATCATGTGCTTCATTCATGTCTTACTTCTTTTTTTTTTATTAAGATGTAAACTTCTCATCTTTACTTTCTTACAAAATGTTTTTTTTTTATAACTGAAAAAATTACACTTTTTCAATTCTTTTAAAATCAATTAATATCAATTTCCAAAAATTTGCATAACACCACTAGCTCCAGGTCATCAAATTTTTTTTGGACAAGATTTTTATTAACATTGTCAATAATTATTACAGTTTCTGTATATTTTGTCATCAGTCTGCAGTTGTAAATATAAGGCTTGATTTAAAAATATTGCATATATTTAGAAATTAGTTCAGATAATCTTGCATGATGCGTAAACAGAACCTTCTACTCCAATACCAAAAATAGAGTATTATCCTTCCAGGCAAGAACTTGGTTGAATAATGAGTCAGATTATATTGAGATAAATAAAAAAATAGTGTATGGTATATAAAAGTCATATGAGCTGTTAAAGATTATAATGTGGTAAATCTACTAGTCAATAAATTTATCTTATAATTACTACTATCATTTCAGACAGTATATGCTTATTAGATTTTAAAATTGGCCAAGTACTTAATAACTGGGGATTACATCTAGTGCTCCTCTTCAGTGATATCAAGACTTTATATATCAGTTGATAATGTACTTTACATGAAAAACATTTAATCTTTAGGCTTGACAACCATAAATATTCACTTAATAAAAATATAATTCATTATTTTTATTTTTTGGTAATAATATTACTAGCTTATAGTATAGCATATTACATTTCAAGATATGACTACAGATAGGTTAGTCCCTAGATTTTAAAAAAAAATTGCTTGATTAAAAGATATATCTTGAAGCAAATTTCAATTTTCAAAAAAAATTCATCCCTCTTGAATTCTTGAATATATTTATAAGTTTTCATGCTATTTTTGAACTTAAGAATATTGCAATTATTATTTAATCAATTTTTTATAGATTTTAGAAAAAATAATAAGAGCAAACAGAAATTTTATTATAAATAATTTAAAAAATATAATGATTAAGGGTTGAAGTAACAAGATATGAATAAAATGCTTAATTTTTTAAATTATTTTGATTTATAAATATTCCATTGCCTGGGTACACTAAAATGCTCAGTTTTAAGGGTGGTTTAAAGAATTTAAACTGCATTAACTGATGAAAAAATACAACCACACATATTCCTATGATCAAAATTAATATTTAGGCTAGACATGAAGTTGAGAAATAAGAGTATAAATCATTCTTTATTGAGAGGAAAAGAAAGAAACATATCTTATAAATTAAAAAATCCCTTTCAGCACTTTGGAAGGGGGAGGTAGATTTCACCAGTGCAAGTAGGGGATAAAAAAGATTTCCACCATAAAATTAAGAGAAACTTCAAATTTATGCAATACGACAATGATTGCATGTGAAGAAAAGTTTCACATGTTTAGCATACTACAAGCCCCATCTTCTTACAATTTCAGAAATATTTTGGTCATTCTTTGTCGTAAGGGTTGGTCATATCAAAAATTGTTTCAGATAAAAGTTTTAGGTAATGTTTAGAGGACTAACAGCCACTTTAAACCTATTCAATACTGTGTCTATTAAGTGAGGTATGATGTTTTTTTGAATGGGGATTCGAAGCCCCATTTTTTCCACCCCCTGGGTCAATGGTTGGTGAAACCAAAAACTTGACTTAAATAAGTTTTAGGCCCTTATACAAAGAATAGTAGGATTTTTAAACGAATTTGATATTTTACTTAATAAGAAAGTTATAGTAAAATTTAATTTTTTTGAAAAAGCCTTCGATTTCCAACTCCATGGTCCGATTTTATCCATTAATGAACTCGGCCGAGATTTTGGGTCTTTCTATTTCATGTATTAATTTGAAAGTGATTGGGGCAAAATTACGGCAGTTATCATGTCCAAAAGAAAGTGAAATACATTTATATAAATGTACATATAAACTTTTGAACTGACGTAGGTTTTGGGGTCTGGGGGATGTGAAACGCGAAGATAAGTCAAAATTTTCTGGAAGTCAAATAAAGGTACCCATTACAATAGTTAGCTTTCTTACAAAAAATTTACCTAAAAATAGACTTCATCAATCCAAAAACTATTATTAAAAAAATAATGATTTTTGAAAATTATTATTGAATTTACAGTTTTAAAACTATCTTACCTGATTAGTGAAAGGTATATCTATCCGACTTATTTTAAAGTTAAATATTTTGACATGAATCGCAAATATAATTTTGAACTGGAAAAAATAACTTTGGCTTTTAAATATATACTAGGTCATTTTAATTAACTTTGATTTAATTACTCATTTTTGCTATATAAATGGAGGTGAAAAAAAAACACTGGTAAAGAAATTAATGTTCGTGTTGGCACTTCGCTTTTTTTTTATCATTCTTCTCCAAGAAGTAAATTATTTACTTCTTATTTTTTAACTAAAAATGCTAAAAAAAAAAAAAAAACAAAATGAGAATAACAGTTTAACAGTTTGAATTATTGAATAGTAACATACTCATACCCAAGACAACGAAAGTTTTGTTAAATAAACAAGATCTTCTAACAATAAAAACAATAATATAAGACTCAATTTTTTTTTCTAAGACTATACTATAAGACTAAACGTTTTTCATGAGGGGATCATGAAAAATGTCAAGATCTTCAAATCCTGACATGCAAAATTTGGCCCGATAAGCAAACTTTCCCTTATAATAGTGTAATGTTTAGCTAGCTACATAGTACAACTATACAGCCAAGAAAGTAAAAATAAATAAACTGAAAAAGTGAAAAGATCATCTTAATACATGAATATAAGCAACAATACTATTTTCTTTCTTGGATGTTGTCTTTTACAACTGTAACCAATAGTTTGTTATAAAGTAGAGTGTAAGCTCATTTAAGTAACTATTTATTTATATTCTATAAACATAATTAAACAGAAATTCCTTGTTTTGTTAGAGACATTAGATGTCTTTAAAAATATTTTTGAAAATTAATGTGTGTAAACAATAGAAAACTTTCACACATACATGTGCATGCATGCTGAAAAAGAGAGGGGGTGAGGGAGACACAGACAATATAATATATATATATATGATCTATCAAAACAAGAGAATGAAATTTAATAATTACATGAGTAAACTGTGCAATTTAAAAAAAAAAAAACAAAAATAAGTTGTTTCTATGAGAAAAACCAACCAATTTCATTTTACACCTCTGAAGATAATATACCCCAATCTAAATATAATTAATGAGTTTACTTTATATTATTAATCATTACATATAAGGCAGGGTGTGATTCGATTCACAACAGTAATTCAAAACCTTGAATCATATTGTAAATTTTGAACACTGTGTTAATTTTATTTGGTATATGTTAACTTTATTCATTCTAATTTAGAAAACAAAACACTAGTGTCCTGAATACAGCAACCCATTTCTTCATCTTCTTTAATGAAGATATTTTCAACAGTTATATACGCTTTATACTATTGCCTAACATTTATAAATTTTAGGTCCTAAATAGACAAATGATTTTCAAAAACCATTCTATAAATACAGCCAGGTATTGTGTATTTTCTGCATCCATACTTCTTGTATTGTACACATTATTTATTTTATAATCATTACAATTATTGAAAAAAAATCTTAATATTTTGTATATGTATAGATTCTTTATGGGTAAAATATTCAATTTTTTGAAAAACTCAAGAGATTGAAACTGCTTTTGAAATCCATAATTCTATTTTTTTTTTTTTTTTTTTTTTTTTTTTAATACATATATATATATTTGTTAAGTGAGATTTATAAGTGCCTGCCTAACACTCAGTTCCAAATTCAAATCTAGATTTAATAAGTGCATTACACATACAAACCAACCATTTTTGATTGTAATAATGTTGTAACTTGTAAAATTTATTTTTTTTTTTTTTGGTCTTCAGTCATTTGACTGGTTTGATGCTGCTCTCCAAGATTCCATATCTAGTGCCAGTTGTTTCATTTCGGTATACCGCCTACATCCTACATCCCCAGCAATTTGTTTTACATATTCCAACTGCTGCCTGCCTACACAATTTTTCCCATCTACCTGTCCTTCCAATATGAAATTGACTATTCCAGGATGCCTTAATATGTGGCCTATAAGTCTGTCTCTTCTTTAAACTATATTAATCCAAATGCATCTTTTTTCATCGATTTTTTGCAAAACCTCTTCATTTGTAACTTTATCCACCTATCTGATTTTTAACATTCTCCTATAAGACCACATTTCAAAAGCTTCTAATCTTTTCTTCTCAGGTACTC
>JAAAKQ030495930.1:0-17462 GCA_010016005.3 Zanna intricata | reverse complement strand
TTTTTTTATATAATCTTTATATTTTACCTCAGTTTTCTCAAAAACCAGTAAAAATACTATTCTAGGACTTATTTATTTCAATTTTTCTGGTCAGATTTCATATAAAAACACTAAATTACCCCGTTGATTTGGGTACCAAGAATCTATCTGATTTAATTTTATCGAAGGTGCAGAAATGAGAACCAAATCTTTCGCCAGCCAACACACTCGCTAACAAACAGTTTTTCAACTTATATTTCTATGAACTTTTTTTTTATTTTCACTAATAGAATGTGTCCTAAAAGTTTATTACATTCTTCGAGAATCATTCTGTATAAGCAATTAAATCAACTATTCCTATGTTGATATAACTCCCTGTTGAAAAGGGATATTGAACATTGGTGCAAATAGCACTCGAAGCTTAATGAAACAATTATAGGAAATTAATAATGGAAAGCCGTGAGATGAGATAAAACCAGTGTGAAAATGGAGTAATGGAGTAAAAAAAAAAAACAAGTACATAAACACGTTCTCACACGCACACAGACACTTACATTACATGAAGAAAAAAAACAGGTATGGGTGTGTGTGTGTGAGTGAGGGGACAGGTGCGCGTGGTTGTTTTTTGTGTTGTTTGATTTATTTGTTGCAGGTCCCGTTGCTTAATAGCGGGTCCGGTCTCGGGGAGGAGAAGTTCTCCGGTGAGGGAGCCTTAGTCGGTATGGGGCAGGTTATATTATGCCTAACAACACCTTGGCAGAGCCTATTAGCCTGTTAGATAGCCCGGGACGGAGAGCTT
This sequence comes from Zanna intricata, assembly GCA_010016005.3. NCBI lineage: Eukaryota > Metazoa > Arthropoda > Insecta > Hemiptera > Fulgoridae > Zanna > Zanna intricata. The sequence goes on along the minus strand of JAAAKQ030495930.1, from coordinate 16,684 downwards.
CCTGGGTCCGAGCTCGACACACCCGTAGTGGCGTGCGAAAAATGACATTCCCTTCATCTCCGGGGGGGAAAAAAAAGAAAAGTGTGAAAATGGAGTAGCTATAATATACATACACACATATATATATATATATAATAATTTTTAAAGAAACACGAATCTGACAGAAAATTAAGTGTAAGATGTATTTACGTATGAGAGAGGTTTGAAAGTTTTAGGAACGCTTTGAGAACGTGGGACATGGGGATTGGTATATATGTATCTTTCAGTAAATCTTCCCTTCTCTATTATATGTAATATTTTTATTAATTAATATTTTTAGATTCCCTTTCATTAAAAATGTTTAGTTTAAATTCTGTTATGACTAAACACTTTCCCCGTGCTAAACTATTTTACCAATCATATTCTTAGTTAAATTTATGATTGATTTATAACTGATAAATAAATGATTTATAAATGTTAAATCAAATTTGAAATATTTAAAAAAAAAAAATTAAAAAAATATGAGTAGTGATTTTTCAATCTTATCAAAATTATTTTTTATTTATTTACACGTCTAGGTTGAAATTTTAAAAAAATAATTCAAAGAAAAATATTTAAAAATTGTCTGAATTATTTTTTGGAATTTCCATCTGGGGTATTTTGCTTTTAGTAGCAGATAAAATAAAAATGATAATCGAGAAATATGATTGTGAGTGTTGTATACAAAATACTTTCAGTCGGATAATGATACCGCTTATCTGAAAAGATTTTTTTCCACACTGATTTAATTACATCATCGTTCTCAGTTAGTAATAAGTACAGTACTTACTACTGACATCAAACATTTTTACAATAAGGCAAATTTTTGAAGTGCTTGGTGTTAAAATTAGCGTGAGATCTATTAATATAATACTAATTAATATTTATAATAACGGAATATTTTTAAACAATCAGTTTAAGTAAGATATACTAAAATGACACGGGGTAAATTAATATTACATAAGCACTTACCCAAAGTAGGGATGAGTAATAATTTTTTTTATTATTTTTTTTAATAGAAATAAAAAAACGGATAACGTTCTTAGTTCGAACTGCGGATTCTTACCTATATTCGATGACTTTTTTTGTCTTATTTTTTAAGACAAAAAAAGTCTTCAGCCTTGCCTCCTGCTGACGTTTGGTGTCACCAGGAGGCAAGGTAGATACTTTCTTTAAGGTAAATTTTTTCAAAATTTTGCCAACACTACCTTATATTAAGCTTTATTCCTGCTTATATCTTTTCTTTTTAAATGGTATGAAAAGATAAATTCTACAAAATAAGATTCTTCTAAAATAAGATTTTAAATGGTAGGGGAAAAATTTCCCCTAAATTCTCTTCTTCCCCAAAAATCGAAAATGGTATCTTATTATTTAATGCGTATTTTTTAACCGAAGTTTGTAAATAATCGATTAAAAAATACATTTTTTTTTTAATTTTTAAACTTTTTTCACGTACATTTTCCCACTGTATAAGAATAAATATCAAATGCTAAGAAACTATTATAGCTTTGTTGTAAGCGTTTTTATTTTATCGCGAAACATGCAGCAAAAACTTCAAATTATTATTATCTTTATTAATTAAAAGTTAAAACTATTCGTTAAAAGAAAACAACATTAAATACTAATTGGAAACAGGAAAGAATAAGCCGTATTTCATTTCAAACAGGAAAATTAATAAATTTGTTAACTTTCTAATAATAAATAATTAAAATTTAACTGACAAAACTATACAGGAATATGTTAATATACATTGCACAAATAACAATGGAATATAATACGTCGAACAAATGATTATATAATTACAGGTGCTTTTATTATTGAATTAAAGTCAAGATGAGAAAAAAAATATACGAGTTAAAATTATCCGGGTTATAAACAGAAAACTATACATCAATCACAAGGAAACGGCCTTAAAAAAATCAAATATACTATTATCTATTATTAATCAATGTAAAGTAAGTTATTAAATGCAAAATTAACTCTAAAACCTATTGTTTCAATTTTTTAAATCTATTTTGCCAGTAACGGTAATTAAAAGTATAAAATAAAAAATTATCTGGCAACAACAAATAAAGCTTAAAATATTTCTTTTTTTTCAATATATATTCTTAATTATTTTAATCATTGCTGAGACTTATATTTTTATTTTCTTGTTGCTGCATTATAAATGCTCCAATATAATGATTTTAGGGACCTAACACAAGAAGGAGATCACTCATGAAAGTAAAATAACCAATTATAAACTATAATAAGCATAATATGCCAGGCTAACGAATAAAAGTTAAATGAATTACTTTCCTCAATGGATTAAAAGAAACGATTATATATAAGTATTAAAAGTCATATTCGAAACTTATTTATATGATATTCATCTTTGTAAGTGACACTTTTACTGTGATTATTGTAGGGATTCGCTGTATAATGGGATCATTACTGCTAGGGAAAATAATTCTGATTTGTACCATTTATACCTCATTCGCCATAAAGAAAAACTAAGGTGGTAAACTCAACCAAATATTCTATTCTGTAGCAAACAAGACGTAATATACACAATGTTTTCACTCGATACGAATATATTATAGTGGAACGCCGATTATCCGGACTGATCTTTGCAAAGCAGAATCCCGGATAACTGGAAAATTTAAAAAGGTTTATCTTATGTACCGATCATATCATTCTACATTATAATGGGTATCACACTTAATGAATATCCAAAGTACAAAAATATAGTTGTATTTAAGTGGATTTAAAAATAAAAATACTCAGAATATACGTACTAAGCAATAAAAAATAGATATAATAATACGTTTAAAAAAATCAATTGAATAGAAACCTGCTAATAAAAAATTAGAATTTACAAAAAAAATATCTGAAAATTACTGACTTACTGTTTAATAATCAAAAAAAAAATTATTGATAAAACTTATTAAAAAACATACTGAGGAGTATTTGAATTAAGTTACTGCGTGTCAGTGATAAAAATATAATTTTATTAATTTCCAAAAAAATCATCAAATTATTAGATTCGTTCACTGCTGGGACGATTCTGAATAATTTTTCTTCTTGAATTTCAGATTGTCAAATTCCATGACTGTGATTAAAATCTCAATACCACCTTGTATGTGTTACCTACATTTAGTCTCTCGGTAAAAGTAAGGCTTTCTATATTAGAATTGATCCAAAAGTTCTCTCATCAAGCGATCGTCTTTGAGCAACCAGAAAAGACCTAGATCCACCTACTTGAGATTGATGATTTCTTCATTTTCTTCTGTAAAACTCTCGTTTTTCTTTTTTCGAGTTATAACATATAATCTATAATGATGACTTCATTTTTCTTACGCCTTATTCATCAGCTAAAAATTTACTAGAAACATCATTTTACAATTTCTTTTTTTAAGATTTCTACTTTTTTCTTTCATTAATAAAACAACTAGTTTTGTTGTAAAAATGATGTTAACGAACCCATAGATATCATGTATATTAACAGCATTAGTTAAATTAATTATGCATACGGAACTCGATCAATTTATAGAGGTTTAACGACAAAGTCTTAATTACCCCGACGAGTAAAAGAATACAACGTCATGAAAACTACACCGCCTACCTTGCGTTAAGTTATGAAACTTAGATAAGGCAAAGAAAACAGTAATGATGACATATTTTGACCTACTGTATATGCACAGCAGAATAAAAAGAAAAATTATTATATTATAGTTCATGTTTGACAAATTAGTGTACTTCTGTCAATCTTTACATTATTTAATTTTATAATTAGTTTCATAGAAGTCTAAGTTTAAAATTTTTGTGGTATACGGATTGAAAAAAAAATTAGAAAAACCCAGAAAAAAGATCAATAAAAAGGCATTTCCTGTTGAACAAAGTTTTATTTAAGTAGTACTACAGATTTTTTTAAATATATTAACTTTTTTTTAATATTGCCTAATGAAGATATCAGTAATCTGAATAGTTCGACATCCGGAAAATCGTTATTTAGATAATCGGCATGCCATTGTATTTCACTTATATTTTATCAAAAGAAAAGTAATATAAAATATGTTTTATTGTTACAAGAAGGTATTCATATAGACAACATAAAATTATTTATTAACTGGTTATACGACGCCACGTTTCCCTCCTGGCGTCCACCTCGTTTTTTGACGCCCTGTATTTTTTCCCCTCATTTTTTTTTTTTTAAACTAATACCGTTCAAAGAAAGCGGTAATCACTTTTTTTTCCAGCCCTTATTTCTGCGGCTGAACCACATGCGGTACCTCTCGCAAGCAAGCAACTAGTCAATAATTTTTATGTTGGAAAACAAAGAGATAGCTAAAATATCTATCTATAAGAAATATAGGTATCGTTTATTAAATTCATTCAGTTATTATCTTATTTTTATGTTTTTTAAAATTTTGATTGTTCATTTTTCTAAAATTTTTAATGATTTTATTTTGTAATATTTAAGATTTTATTTCATTTTAACTATTTAAAATCTATTACATTTTCATATGTTTTTTTTAAAATAAATTTCGTAACTCTTACATTTATATTCAATTTCTGAGGACTTTATTCATATAATTTTAATCAAAATCAATTTCTTTACAAGTTTCGTCTAAAAATTTCATAATTTATTACCCATTAAACAAAATTATTTTACGACAACCATTAAATAATATTTCTTTCGACCCAAGTCTTTTGTCTTTTACCCCAGATATATTGAAAACTACTAAAAAATGCAGTTCAGGGATCTATTTTTTTTTTTCAGTTTTTCAAATCAGATTTCTTATAAAATCACTAAATTTACCCCTTAATTTAGATCGAGTTATCTCAGTAGTTTAGGCTGAATCATTGTCACTCCCATGTGCAAATACAATTAATGTTCTATGCGTATAATAATGAACTGTAAGCTATCATGTCGTGGCATTTCGATGATAAGTAATTCAATATTTTGTTGTGTCTGTTATTGATTTTTAATAACGATAGCCAGATCGGAAATGGCTGAGTGACGATCTTTTCTGATTTCATCATCGACGTGTTTCAATAAGTCTTCGGTGATTATCGATGGCCTCCTCTCGAACGTTCTTCATCGTTCGGGGAGATATTAACAGGAAATAACAGAATTAATGTGAACGTTCGATGAACGCTAACATTAATTCTGTTATTTCTAAACCTTTCACGCAATTTTCGGACGTTATTTTCATTCATTACATTATCGCCATACACAGCAACCAACTGTCCATGAATTTTAGCCGCCTTAACGTTTCGATGGTTTAAAAACGTATGACTCCATATGTTTCACAGACGACGGCAACTCGATTTTCGTATTCATTTTATAACGTAATAACTCATACGTAATCAAAGATACTACAACGCAACAACTTACAGACAACAATGCAGTATGTAGGTTACTAGCGAGGCTATAAACGACACAGGTTCGCCAAATTTATGAAGAGAATATTCCCAGCGGTTTTTATCTCCGAGATATCCCTTGAACATATCATCCTTATGGTGTTTCGAAGACTAAACAAAAAAAGAAAGAAGGCCCAGAAATCAGGACGAAATCTTTCTCAAGCTGCCACTTGCTACCGAAGTATGTTTATATGAACGTTTTTTTTATTTCAAAAGTAAAAGATGTTTTCTAAGTTTTTTATATACTTCATGAATCATTCTCTATATAAACCTACATTCTATAGTAACATTCGTTCACATTTTCTTTTTACTGAAAAAAACTTTATTATTTAAAAAAAAAAAGTGAAAAACGTTATTATTCCAAAATCAAATTAACAATCGAAATTTTAAATGTCAGAAGATTTGGAGTTATTAATGAAATGGAAACTTTTTAATTAAATGAACAACCTTCAATTCATAAATATTGTTTAAATTAAATTTTTATATACAGTTTTTCTCGTATTTATTATTAACTCTTTCAACTGATTATTTTTATTTCCTTCTCTTTTATTATTATAAGCCAATTAATAATATTTTTATAATTCCGTCTCAAAGTCCGCTTAATAATCTTGATTAAATTTAATACAATCTATATATAACAAAATTTCAAAGGTCATTGATCAATGAAAAACAAAAATTGTCCTCTGAACTACCATCAAACTATAATATGAATTTCCATGTAAAAATGAGTGAAGTTGTAAAATTTTTTGTTTTTATATAACTAAATAAAAGTGCAACAATTATTATTTGCGATAATTTAATCGTATTTACAATTAGTAGTGAGGAATTTTTTTAATTTTTAATCTATAAATAATTTTAAAACATAATAATACAAAATGAATTGATCCATGTTAAGGAAAAAAATAGTTAAGATGAAATATTTTAATTTCATGAATATTTTTAAATTTATAAATTAAATTAAATGTTCAATTATATAAAAAATATAAGATTTCTAAAACGGAATAATATAACACGTTAGATGATTCTTTTAAAAATGTATTTTATTATTATTCCTAATGTGTACGTTGCAATCTGTTAACTTATTGAACAATAAACAATCCCGCGCCCACGGCTTAATGAGAAGAGGATGATGTGTATGACATGTAAATGAGATGTAGATACTGACTCAAGTCGACTATTCCTGAAATGTGTGGTTAATCGAATCACAAAACATCAAAGTATACCGGTAGCATTCAAAATCCGTATAAAAGCAACTAGTTTTCACTAGGATTTGAACCTCAGAATCTTCGACTTTTTAAACAACTGATTTGCGATGATGAGTAAACAACTACAATATCTAAAAATGTATCTAAGAAAGAAATTTTAATATGATAACAGTTGATCATATTAATATCTATTACCAAAAGTAGTTTGGAGTCATTCTAGGTGATAAAAGTATAACGTGAAACTCATCCTGAATTTGTGAAAAGATAAAATTAAAAAGAGTAGGTTGTAGTTTAATGAAAAACCACGAAAGGTAAAAAACTATACACGGAGAAACAATGTAATTACAAAAACTGATACTAAACGGGAAAGTGTAGAAAAAAAGTTAAAGAATTTATTAATTTGGAGGAAAAAGGTATCGAGTGATAAAAAAACTAAGAAACGAATGCTAGTGAAAGTCAAGCTGGAAAAATAAAACATTTATGAAAGTATTAGGGATTAAAAAAAAATCTTCAATTTAAGTAATTATATATTTATTCCATTCCGGTACTTATGTATGCAACATAAATAATAGAAGTAAAAAAAGAAGCATGATGTAGTCCGCAAAAAAAAAGTTTAAGAAGAGTATTCTAAGGAAAAAAGAGAAAATCCAGGATTAGAAAATGAAATTTTCAAAAAAGTATGACGAATAAAAAAAATAAAAAGAAATAAAGATGTTTGACTATCTTAAGAATGGAAAATCAGAAAGGAATAACTGAACAAATTTGGTAAACAGAGTTGGTTTGGGCATGTAATTAGGATGGAAAATGGAAGACTAGCCGTAGACAAACTTAAATGAACTTGAAAAGAGAACATTCACTGAAGAGTTTGATGAACAAACCGAAATATTTATTAGTAGTAAATAAATTAATATTGAAAAAAGATAAAAGGATGACCCAAGAACATAATAAAATTTCAATAAGAGTGCTGGAAGGATAGAAGCAAGTGTTAGAAACTGTTTCTAATAAACCTGGATAGATAAAAAGAAATAAGAAAATGGTAAAATAAGAGTAAAGAATAATTTAATAAGAAAAAAATTTAAATTGGAGAGTTTTGTTACAAATAATAAGAAAATCAATCTGTCATAATTCGAAGATATCGTTAAAAATAACATTTATAAAAGAAAATATTCGATTTAAGTAAGGTAAACAGTTTTTAAGCATTATAAACGGATAAATTTAGTTTTTAGTGATTTAAATAACGAAACGATTCCGGGTACTTAAAATAATTTTCATATTTCGTCTTTGTTTCTGTAATTTTCCCATTCAATACGGAAATTTAAATATTTAAATAGTATTTTATTAAGATAGACGTCATAATCATTAGACTTTAATCTTGAACTAAATAATTTCATGGAATTATTTAGTTAAACTGTTAACGACTTAGACGTCTCTAGTGTGGGAATTACATACCAGATAATAAAGCAGGATTTGGAACACATAGTTCACAGCAGCATAAACAATATTTCGTAATAATTTACGTCGTTAAACTTTTGTACTCATTTATAAAAATGTTATTTACTGAATTTACTTATTTATTTATAAACATCATCTTATCTATGTCTAGGTCTGTACTATTTAAATATAGTTGTTTACATCTATGTTTTAAAAGAGAAAAGGAAATGTTACCACATAATGTGAAAAAACCCAATTCGTCAGGTTTTTTTAAGTGATAAATTTATCACAAAGTTAGTAACTTGAGAGTGAGAATAGTATAGATATTTGGTAGCGTATAAACAACTCCACCAAGTGTTACCGGAATTTGAAACTAAGAACTTGCCAAAAAAAAGGTTGAGATGCTATCCCTTCAAAATATTTAACGAGACATTAAGATTTTAATTTTTTTTTTTGTTTTACGTAGGAGGAAGAAAAAGCTCTACCAGCCGACATCTGCCCGCACAGATGACAGTGTGGGGCTCTCACCCACTAAAAATACCTCCCCCCTTCTACACAGGGGAGGCTGGAATCGCCTCTCAGCATAACATCAGCCAGCCCTGGGTGTCGTGGCGGCAGATTACCCCTGCCTGCTACCCTTCACGTTTGGGCTCCTGCCGTGGGCCCCCCTTTGGGGTCCTCTTGGCATCCTTAAAGCGCGGCGACTATCCGCTTGTGGGAAGCCGACACGTTCCTCCTCCAAGAGGCTGCCCTTCCCGCCGTACACCTAGTCTAAAGGCGCGGCATGCGCATTTAAAAATGCGCGAGTACCCCTCCCCCACCCGCTCGCGACCTCTCAAACCTAAGAGGGGCCCGAATGCTTCATCGGAAGACCCCGACCCAGTACACTCTTGCTTGTGTCCTGGACCAAAGCATCCTCTGCAATCAGGCTGCCTCCCATACCCTGGTCGTCGCCACGTTTCGTCCCGTTTATTCCCCTTAATTTTTTTTTTTTTTACGCCGTAACGCGAAGTTACTCCCTCTTTTATCCTAAACTAACCTATCTTCCTCCTGTAACCCTCTTCTTAAAACTAACCTAATCCTAATCTACGCCTAATTTTTTTTTCTCTCTCTCTCTCCTGAAAACTACTCTAAACCTAACCTGACGGTTTAGAGTTACCCTCTTGTTTTTTTTTTCTTCAAACTACTTGGAGTCAGTCACCCCTACCACGCTCCCGCTACCACAGCCCTACCAAGTCCAACAAAACCCGGCCAGGGGTCGGGAGGGGGGACAGGAGAAACCTACAATAAAAATACAAGTCTTGAATATAACCCGAAATATAATCCTTAAAACTACTTCTTCCGCAGACAGAGTACAGCGGCCGGTCCCAAAATCCATAAATACAAGAAAGAAAAATTAGATACATTTCCGCAAGAGTCAGCTGTTGCTCCAGTTGTTCTAATCGGGTGCCCAATTCCATTAAGATTTTAATTAACTGCAATTCAAAATACGCTAAATAGAAATTAAAAAATATATTCAAATTCCAGAAATCGTTTTGAGTTAAAATTTGTTAAAAATCTTAGGGCCCTTTCTATTATTCGCCTACAATGTATTTTTTTTTATGATACATATTACGTACTAGTAATTGCTCATGTTTACAAAAAAAAAAAAAGAAAAAAGAATACAAAAATATTACTACTAACTGGTCGAGGTTAGCGAACGAAGCGAGCGTAGGTTATGTTTGGCTTGGTTACGTTAATACCGTGTATTGACAAATCGTACTTATATCAACATAATCTACGTTCACTTCGCTCACTAACCTCGTAATTAACGTTGAACATTCAAATTATGTATGTTACGAACGAATAATCAAATTAACCCGTAATTATGCATAATCATCAGATTAATAATTGAGGAGAAGAAATAGAAAAGATCCAAATCTTGGTCTTGCTTAGTATTTTTAACTGCTTTTCCATTCAGCTTGGATTTATCAACAAAATAAGCAAATTCAAAATAGCAGAATATTTTTTAAAATTTTTATTACTTTTCCGGCGATTGTAGCTAGTATACTATATTAAAAGGTGATCAGCTTTTTTGCAAATCTATAGTCCAACTAGTTCATTTAGGCCAAAAAACATGTGTATGTACGTATGTGTCGCACTGCTTTTGGCTTTTTTAAGCCTCCGGGACTATAGTTAGGTACTGCTTCAGAGAATGAAATGATAATTTTGCAGTGTGATAATTTCATGCCTGATCGGGATTCAAACCCGGGACTTCCGAATAAAAGGCCGAGATGTTACCACTCGCGTCACAGAGACCGGTTTTTGGCCTTGTATTATTAAATTATACCAATTTGGCCTTATATCAATTGGATTGTCCAAACCAATTCAATTCCATTCAAATTTGGATCAAATATTTCTGAATATGTAGTATTGATCATTTTAATTTTTTTTCGTTAAGGGGTGGAGGATACCGATTTCGATTTTCTTTACATATTTTTGAGAAAACTTTATTACAGTAAATTTGTTATCTACAATGAATATATACATAATCCAAAAAAATGTTTTTAAAAAATCAACGTCCACTTCTTAAAATTGGAATTTATGATTTTGGATCTCCTTTATACTTAACCGGCGTAGCCGAGTAAGTCATACAATACTTTGCCAGCATTTTTTTAAATTTATTCCCCACTTCAAGCAAACTTTTAGAAGCGGTGTAGATCACATCACTTTTTTATAAAAATCACTGATAAATACTTTTTATTATTAATTATTGCTAACCCTCAATAACTCGATAACAGATAATGAATTTCATACAACTGGACTATTTACGTGCATGAGATTTTTCCAGCCCTCTTTTTTGTAAATAATATAAGGAAAGTGGAGAAAATTATTTTCTCCACTTATAAAATATTATAATAAGAATAATATTTCTTATTTCTTAACAATATTATTATTTCTAATAATAATATTTCTAATATTTGTTCATATTAGATTATGTTAATATACATTTTAAAAAATCGGCAGCAGTGCATCTTCGTTAACGTTACAGCAAAAAAAACCTTTCAAAACTAATTCAAGAATAAGCCAAGTAGGAAAATAATTATGTAACAATAAGCAATCCTTTATAATGATATAACTGAACTACTACATAGCCTACATTTTAAGTTGTAAATATTTTTTTGATATACAAAACGGACACACTTTACCACTTCAATGGATTCAGCTGTGATGTGTCCTCAAAAAATGAAACGCTGCTTACCAGAGGAGAAATGTTGAACACCTACCTCATAATACAAATAAGTTAGTTTAAGGTTTCGTGCGTGAGTTTTTTTTTTAATAAGTAATTTTTTGTGTTAAAACATGGTTGCTTAGCTAATTTAAAAGAAAAAAATTGTATAATTATTTTGCAAGGTAAATCATCTTTTAAGTGTTTTGGGGACAAAATTCCACAAGAAGGCCGGGTAAAAAATAAAAGTTCCTATATCCACAATTTTTACTTACTTGGCCCTCTATTACAGAATAAACCGAAAGTAATGCATAAATATCAACCAAAATTTTGGGTGTCGAGGGGCTTTCATAAATATCCACGATCTAGTATTAAAATCCGTATAAAAGTAACTGTATTTACTTGGATTTGAATCTTAAAACTCTTGATTCCGAAATCAGCTGATTTGCGATGACAAGTTCACCTACAGACCAAGCCGGTGAGAGAATGAATACTGGATCGTGGATACTGATGTTCTTTGGTGGTAGGGTTTCAATTAACCACACATCTTAGGAATGGTCGACCTGAGATTTTACAAAACTACACTTCATTCATATCATCCTCACTTAGTCTCTGAAGTAATACCTTACGGTGGTTCCGGAGACTGTAAATTTGTTATCTACAATGAATATATAAATAATCCAAAAAAAAGTTTTTAAAAAATCAACGTCCACTTCTTAAAAACAGAAAACACAGTAGAGAGAGTAATGGTGGAGAAGGGGTTCCTCAACGTACCAAACATATAAGTTGAATTATATATTTTAAGTAAAAACGTAATAATAAGATTAAAAAAAAAGTACTACGAAATATACATATATATATATTTTTAACTTCCGGAACCACCATTAAAATGCTATACTATAGCATAAATGCTATACTATATATTAAATCTATTAAATGCTAATTCGATACGTCAGATTAATAACAACAGTTATAAAAAATATAAAACAAACAGCCATATGAAAATAATACCGTACCAATCGTAACTTAAAATTATGTAAGTTGAAAATATACAGATTTAATGAAAAAATGTTGCAGTATGGTAAAAGAAAAACTAAAGTATTTTTTATAAAAGTCCTAGTATTTTATATTGGTTTAACAATATTGGTACACAGTTTAAAATAAACATTTCATTTTGAAGAATAAAGACAAACATTAGCCAGTTAAAAATAGTATTCCGTATTCAAGTAGTCGAATAAATATTGACAAATTCTTTAACGTGGAATTCTTTAGTATAGTCTCTAATAAAACAAGAAAAAAATACTGTAAAATTCAAATAACATGAAAACAAATCTTAAATTTCCTTTATTAAAAAAATAATAGATTACTTTTAATTGTAAAAAAAATAAAACGGTTGTAAATTTCAAGTAAGAATATCTATATTAGTAGAATAATCGGAAAACATACGTCTGACGCAGTGTTTTATATCACAACTATTTAATAATTCTTCTGCAAATTTATTCAAATGAATTGGAGATGCTGTCAAGGTATATAGACAATATAAAAAAGTTAATATTATTTTGAAACCGCAGAATAAAATATTCTACAACACAGGCACTATTGAAAAAGATAAAATGATGACAGACTATTTGTTCAGTATTTAATTCGCAAGGTCAATTTTTATTTGTATTTCTAATTCAATATGAGGTATTTCATATTAATAGTTTAAAAATTGTCTTATAATAAGTAACTGAATTAAATTCAAACGTACAATTTTGTCTTTCTTGTTTTTGTTGATTAGAAAAAAAGTTATTCAGATCAACGGAACCAATTTTTTACACATCCGGTTGGGAACTAGTTAATTTTTTTAAAAATATTTCTAAACGGCCGCTCAAATTTCAGGTGAAAATTCTCTGCAAAATTTAAATTTCGTAAAGTAATGGCTTGGAAAATAGTGTGTGAATGGATAAAGTGATATTCGCCTATTTACATATTAACACACACATAACAAAAAGACTCGACGTCAGATTAAAACATACAATTTTTCAACAAGAATCTGCTAATTGTACAGCTGTACAACTGATGACAAATCAGTGTGATTCGAAAGCCCTTAACATTTTCATTCGATAACACTTACTGAACTCGCTAGATTAGTCTAATTGGTAAAACTCGTCATCGGCAAACAGCTGATTTTCGAAGTCGAGAGTTAAAAAGGTTCAAGTGCTTGTAAAGGCAGTTGTTCCATAAATCAGTTTTTCTTATCTATAAAAATTTATGCACATTACCTAAATTAGACTTATTCTCCCCACATAACCATATTACATCTAATTATGCAAAAACCATATAAAATAACACATAATTTATGGAATAAATTACTACTGTGCTTTCCACTGATAAATTCTTATCTATTATACAGAAGTAGATGATGCTTAAAATTCCAAATAATTTTTACTACAAAATTATTAAAATTTAAGTTAACTTTACTATTCATATATAAATGTAAATACACTAGGATCTCCGTCATGGCTTCGTCCATTCTTTATTACTTGTGTTTTTTTAATTTTTTTTTTTTTTTTAATTTTATATGTTATAGTCAAATAACCGGAGGCAGGTGCAGCCAGTCGCATCGCACACACTGCACTAACAATAGCAGTGGCTATGTTGCTTGAGCCATCCCGCTGTACACTGTCGTATCCCTTAAAAAATTTAAATTCAAAAAACCCGAAAAATTGATTTAAGGTATTTATCTGAAGAGTATTTACAAGCTCCAATCCATTGAATATCTCGTTTAATTAATCGGAAATAGGGAAAATTTTTAATCATTGCTAACAATTATTTTACCGTTCTTTACCCCTTTCAAGGTCGAATTTCTGAAAATTTAGAAATTTTTTTTTAGATATTCAGATAAAGATTACATGTTAAAAATCAAGTTGATCTATATTTGTTACTGAGAAATTTAGAAAATAGCAAATTACATTGTTCAAAATATTAACCCTTTAAACTCGAAATTTCAAAAAATCCTTTTTTTAGTGTGCACTTACACCGCAAGAAGAACATGTATACAAATTTATGATCAATAGTTTGTTCTGGTCGTTGGTTATGAATGACTCACATCATGTTATTTTATATATATATATATAAACACAAAAACTTTTGCAATTACGAAAACAACTGTAGAAATAGTGTCCAATTTATATTTAGTTAAAATGCAGTTTAGCCATTATTAAATGTAAATAAATAAATAAATAAAATATTTTTAATTTAAATTTTAAAAAATTAGATTGTATAGAATGAAATTTAATATCTATTACACTTATACGTAGTTAATCTCATCTTTTGTAACTTAATTTTAATTCATGTTTCAAAGTAAAAACACATTCATAAAAACTTGAATATGATTTCAAAAATCATTCCATTTCATTTCTTTGGAGATAATTTACCACAAAATTACAAAAGTAAATTTTAATAGGTCTTTACATATTTTGGTGATTTTTTTTTTTTTTTTATAGGAATCCTTTTAAACAATTGAAAAAAAAATTATATTGAAAGGAATTACAAATATAATTCCATCTCAAAAAATAATGTATTTTTGATCAAACGAATAAATTAAAATAAATAAAGGAAAAAAAAAATTATAAACTGAAATAGTTTATTAAAAATCCGATCGATACAAGATATAAACCAATTCAGACTAGTTTATATTTAAATTATAATACAGTAATCAATGTTAAATGACCTCCAAAATAAAACCATTTGTAAATGGGAACTCACCATAACTGTTGATAGAAATTACACGACCAATAGGGTCAGGTTAAAAGATCGATCACTATCACGAACAATATCATTTCATTTATTTTTATACAACTACATTAAAATTTCTAACAAGAAAAAAAAAAACAAAAAATAAGGAAATACTAACCTACCAACTAATCTTTATTAATTTCCATCTTTACAGACCTTTGTTCCTTTCAATAATTATTTATATATTTTTACAATTAGACAAAAAAAAAATATTACATAAATGAAAATTCTATCTCGGTTACAATAAAGATAACTTTTATATACAGTATATATAATTGCATTTATAATATTATAATTCTACGAAATTATAATAAAAATAAAGAGGATAATTATAGTTTATTATAAAAGTCATTTTTTGCTAAATAATATAGCGAAGCTATTAAAATACTAATATGAAATAGAATATCCTATATATAAAATGATACATTAAACAAAACACTAATAAAGTTGTAATAAGGTTATCTTTATAGCACGCCCTGAATTTATTGAGATATGAATTGACAATAATTGAGATTAATTGTTACAAATTACATTTTAATTCATATATCTCGAACTTCAAAGGATATATATTTTTTATAGTTTATATTAAGTACTATAACTTGCATATAATAATGTATTTGATGACAGGTTCTCATAATAAAGGTAAATTTTATCGAGAGGTCCCAAGAAACGGTTAAGAAAAATCAACACGAGGTGCCTCCCCTCACTTCTTTCTACTTCTACTCTACTGTAAATTTATTTTTACTCCCGCTTTTGAATAACAACGGACGAGACACCCCATTTACGGTACATAAAATGGTGTCGGAGTCCAATAGCCGGCTTCAGTAACAACTTTGACGTTACAGCCACCATCTATTTATTCTCGAACGCTCAGCTCTTTCACAGTTCCCGTATTGAATCTGTCAATCTATAATTTTTTCCTGTAATCTTTTAACGTATTTTGTGATTGCTGTTCTATAGCGATTTGATATTTTTGTATGTTTACAATAAAAGTTTTTATTTTTACCTTATTTAAGTGTTTCTTGAGTAATTGAATATTAGAACTAAAAGAAATTATCTTTCTTGCAGAAAGATAATTTTTTTTTTTTTTTTAATAGACTATATAAAGTAAAAAGTAAAGTACATATAAAAACGAAAAACACGTTAAAAAATGAGATTTGGCCTATTGTAAGACTATCGTTCTTAGTTCCTATTAAGCTGAATTGGAATTCAGCTTAATAGAACTTCAGAATTGGAAGGTGAATGGAATTCAGTACAGCGTTTGGTGTAATATCATCTGGCAAGAAGAGATACAGTAAAGCAACGAATTCAGTAACATGCTACTCGAAATCTCCATCAATTTAACGATTTACTTCTTAGTATTGTCAGTATCTTGTATACTTACAAGTGGTATCTTAAACCGGTGTACCGTTTACTGTTACCCTTAATTATTTTTTTAAATAAAAATATGAGCAGCAATACTATGCAATGAGCCAAAAATGATAGATTCCACAGCAGTATTTAGATTGCATGATGGAAAGAATTTTTAGCAGGCAACGGTTAAAATTTCCTGTTTCGAATATATCTCCTTCCCATTGACTCAATAAGTCGTTTATTATTAATTTTATATATCTTTTTTTTCTTTTCTTTTTTTTTT